>VWPU01007877.1:0-196658 GCA_013398955.1 Callaeas wilsoni | reverse complement strand
ATCTGCAGGCATTAATGGGCTAACATGAGCTGTCAGTGGCTACTTTATTCTCTGCATTTTCTTGCCACACCTGGTGCAGGGACCAGAGGTGGAAAAGTCAGGAGGGGCTGTTTCAAATGTTCCAGGTTGTTAAAAAGGGTGAAGTTAATAATAACTAGGGTTTGTAAAGACAAATTGAGAAATAACAAGAGGAGGGATCGAGAGGAAAGCTCATGTCTTTATAAACAATTGGATGGGTGAAGCTATGGGCATTAAAATCTTTGAAATGGATCTTAATGTCTACTGACTTCAAGCCACTGATATTCCAATAAAGTTGCAGAACGCTTCTGTCTCGTTTTTGGACATAAACCTCTGGTGTTTGTGGATTTTCCTGACACTGGAAATTGCTACACCTGCTGTGGAGGCAATGGAAATACTATACCTCTTTAGAACTTCTCCTATTTGTTAGTTTCTCTTGAAAAATTTTACCTGCTCAAATTGTAGCAAGCCCCAACCAGTTTTTTATACATGAAAAACACCTCCCAAGAGAAGGAACCTATTGGAGTTCAGGAAGCTGCAGGTATTCCCCTCGTTTCCCTCCTCTCTGCTGGCACAGAAAGGAACCCGGATCCATCTCAGCAGCCTTACCTTGACAGCCCTGCACCCCTGCAGAGCCCACGAGCATCCTGAATCACTCTGCTCCTCTGCTCTGCCACAACCATTTAATCACAGTTGTTACAGCCCCCGCTATGGTTACCATTGGAACAGTAATTACAGCTGTAACATTCCTCTCCTAGGCAGAAGGATATTTGTCCTCTCCTCTCATCACACCTTCCACAGAAATTTCTTGTGTTTTGAGATGTGGCAATAACGTAGGGCTGCTGCTGAAAGAGTCAAACATTTGTTTTCTGCTTGCTCACTTGCAATATCTGAGGTGCTGGTGCCTGGTACAGCTGTGCCTTTGCACCACCAAGCATTCTGCAAGATGTGACAAGATAGTCTAAAAACACCGTGGAGAGAAAAAAACTATCCAAATTCCCACATTTCCCAGGATTTTTAACTTGCTATTAATCCATGTGACTCCTTTTCAATGAGATCATTAGATCCTGAGAAACAGTTTAACTCTGCACTAATCTTGCGTCTTATAATTCCGGCAATTTTGACTTTTGCTACTGCTCTGAGTTGGACACACAGGCTGAGACTTATTTTCTCCTTTTGATTGCATAATTCTTTCTCACGTACGTCTTTGTAAAGGTACATTTATCCCTACATTGGATTTTCACTGTGAGTTTTGCAGCACATTACTGAGGTAATGTGCTCTATCCATATATTACAGGTCTCAGAATCACACAATCAAGGGTAGGCACTGAATTAAAAATTTATCCCAAAGGCAAGATGCTGGATTTCTTGAGGTTGAGAACTCATGAGGAATGGTCCTGCATCCCTGATTTTTACTGGTGGTTTGGGGGAAAAATACAATATATGCTGATTGATTAGACACATTCGAAGGTTAATTTGATTTGATTCAGAACTTGAGTATAATTTCCCCTTACAAATCCAGGAGGAATATTTATCCATATTGAAGGATATGTAAAACTGATCATAACTTACTGGAGATAAAGAGGTTTGAAGAGCCCCTCCACAGTTAAATCTTGAATCATTGCCAGGAAGCATGGACATGGAACTTCCCCACAAAGACAGGCCGAGAAAGTTGGGAATTTTCATTAAGCAGCACTCACCGTGCTTGGTCAGGGGAGTCACTGCATAGAGGAAACGATTCACAGGTGTTTTGTTCATTTCAGTTTTTTACAGAACTGAAATGAGGTCTTTTTCCTTTTATTTGGCACTTACATGATGGATAGTCTATCTTCAGACAGCTAAATATCTTCCAGGTCCATATCTTATTAATAGAGATAGACCTTAAATTCAATATTTTAAACTTCTCTAAGCAGCATTTCTGTCTCTATGTTGATTGCTTGAGACTGGTTTTCAGTCACAGACAACTAAAAGTGCATTTCAGTGCACAGTGCTAGAAATTGGGTCAAATAAATAAGATGTATGACATGACTTTTCAGGATGGTTTACATGTACCATAAGAAACATAAATCTGTCTGTGATTTATGCCATAAATGCTTTTACAGTCAGCTACCAGCAATGCAACTAAAGCAAATGCAAAATCTAGAGATCTGAGTCCTAAAGAATTAGAAATTATTGACTTAAATTTTTCTGCACAAGTCTCCCAAACAAGTATTGTAGATCCTTTTGATACTGGCCACATAAAAGAGTGCTGGAATTCCTTAGTTCTTACACAAGTTATACTGATTGCATCTACACATAACATAACATAACATAACATAACATAACATAATGCACAGTTCTTTATTTCTCTCTTTATTGAGCTTTCCTCTCCAGTTTCTTACACTTTGTACCATTATTTCACAATCTTTTCTTTGAGTGTCTGGATGTTTTGTTGGTTTGGGGTTCTTTTTTTTGTCATTTTGGGGTTTTTGGTGGGTTTTTTGGCTGGGAAGGGTCGCATGGGGCAGGGGAGCTGCTGAGCATTCTCTTCAAACAGGTTTTGCCTACAGTAAGGGCAGTTTTTAAGTTATTATGGATTTTAAGAGTGGGAGGGGAGCATAAAACACAAATACACCCATCAATATTTACCTGAGTAGGATTTGACAGAGGGGAGGTCGGGAATGGGATGCAGTTTAACTTAAGCTTTAATAATGTTCCCAGCTGAAGCCACAGAAAGCAGAAAGATCCAGTGTTTGTCCCCGTGGAGAATCACACTGACAGTGATTTCCTATCAGATAAAGCAAGAAGTGCCAACAAGCCCTGTCCCCACCTTGCCTGACACAGTCCCCTGACACTGCTCCGTTTCTGTGTTCCCCCTATTAAATTATACCTGTCTAGGCTGCTTCTGTCACAGATCTCTGGAGCAGCTCCCACCTTTCAGAGCAAGATTGCTTATCCTGTGGCCTTTCTCTCTTTCACAGATGTCTAAACCCACATACACCTGTCGGATTGCTATCAGCTCCCTCCTGGGGAGACCTAATCTGTCTGTCACTGGCAATCTGCAGAACAGCCATGAGGGCCAGGAGCCATCCTGCTAAATGTAGCCTGTCCTGGCTGTCTGGGGCCAGGGTAACATTTAATTCCTGGCTAAATCAACAAGCCAATGACTATTTTTACGTATGTGAAAATGCGCAATGCGTAGATATTTCGTATTTTATAGTCATGGCAGCACGCATCTGTTCCAGCATGGGGTGGCACACAGACAGCAGAAATCCAGCGGGTGTCACACACAGCACCGATGTCTGCCCTGTGCCTTTAAAAACTGACCACACATCCCATTAAAGGAATCCCGTAAATGTCAGTCAAGGCATAATTACTGTCTGCAAAGGTACTTCCTGGCAATAATTGATTTCTTAATCCAGATCCCAATCTGCTCCACTGATATTCTTTAATGACTTTCTGAAGTCAGTGATAACAAATTGGATAAGAAAAGATGTTTTTGTCAATCTGGAGGCCTCACAGGAGACACAGAGGCGGAGTTAACGTGGTGCTGTTGCCAGGAGTGACTGAGCAAACAGTGTTTGCAATTACAATTCACCTCCCTAACTTCATTTCCAGCAAAGCAGCAGCACTTTAAGTTTAATTATGGCAGCCCCAGAGTAAAGCAGAGGTGGGGGGGGAAATTGCTTTCCATCACTTATTTGTTCTTTTGTCTTTCACACTTCTCGGCAAACTCCATCATATAATTAAACTCTAAAGGCTATTTGCTGACAACCTGTGGTCAAAATGTAAGGGAAGAGGATAATGATGCTTAAGGCAGGTCCTCTCCTTCCTATAGTGCCAGGTTGTGCCAAAGTGCTTCCTCTGCACAAATTACTCTACATCCAAATCAGGTCATTGGGAAGAGGGGTGTGATGTGAGTGTAGCTGGCAAGTTTTAAAAGCTTGCCATTACAATTGCTTAATGAGGAACTGCATTAATAGCCTGTTTCTCTCACACCTTGCATTCAGAGGAAAGGATAAATTCAGCCATTAGAGTGGCTGGAAAACACTGGTGTCTCATTTCAAAATTCCACTCAAATTCACCCCTAAGAGTAATAGACTCCTGTGGCCTCTAATTTCAATAAAAGCAGTACATAGCATGGGGAGGGAGGGCTGGGCTCCCCAAGGAAAGGGAAACACCAGGACATTTTCAGACATCATGGGGAAAAAATTGAATTACAAAGATTTGGGAATCTTAATGTCATAAAAAGCAATCCCAAGATTGTTTTATATTGCTTTCCAGCTTATATCTGCACACTGTAATATACCAACATATAAACTGATTTTCCTTCTGCTACTGAAAAATCAAATAAATGAAAGAGAGACTCTTGAAGGACATTCTACAGTGAGAAAAGCTTGCTAAATTTCAATTCTGTGAGTAAATTGAGACAAGGCACACAGTCCTGTCATTTTAACAGTCTTCTGATTCTACTTGGCTGCCTCTCTGTGGCTTATCAGTCTAGAAAATGAGAACATTCTGGGTCTAAAATGATAAGAGAAACAATTAAACACAGGATGGGACCCAGGATGAGTTAGAGGAACCTTGGTCATCTTTGGATCCAGACAAAGCCATGGTCAGCCACTCCCCCTGCCCACTGAGCACTTACTGGTGCATGAAGAAATATGTAGAAGAAACAAAGGCTCCGAGCTGGAAGAGGTCTGGCTGCTGTTTGGATTCGGTGCAACCCTGTGGAGGAAAAGAGGATTTTTCTCCTCCCCTCCCTTTAAAGGTAACGCCTGCTGAAGTTCCTGGCAGGTGTAGGCTGCTGGGGCCAGCTGCAACAGAATTGGGAGAGGCTGGTGAGGACTGGTCCATGGCAGGGAGCAGGCAGAGAGCCAAGTGTCAGAGGTGGCAAAACAAGGTGGCTTTTGCAGAGCCCCACAGGATTAGTGCATGTGTTCGTGCTAGTCAGAAAGATGCTGAAAGCTGCTGAGGCAAAGAGTGAGCATGGAGGGAAGAAATGCCCCAGGAATTTGGGAGTATTTGCTCTCCAGCTGGCTCTGCCTCACCCCAGCATCTCTGAGCTCCTGCCCTTTGAACGAGGTTTCCTTGTTCTAATTTGTCACTTTTGTTTGCTCTAAATATGACTTTAAAGCTAGAAAGTCGCTGATCACTCTTGATGAGCTCACTTTGAAGAAAAGACTCCCAACTAGGACTTCAGGGGATCATAAACACGTCTCCTCAGACTGAGCTGGGTGTTTGCATTGGCAGTCCCATCTGCTCCCTGTGAGCAGAGGCAGCCGGAGGGTGCCATCCCTGCAGCCCGTCCATCCCTTGTCTCATCTGGAAGGGGCTGGGCCATGGGGATGATGCAGGACGGTTATGACTGATGGATATAACTCTTGTGCCCCTCCCAGCCCTGCATTTGACACTTTTCTCCACTCAGGCAGGAATAACTGGAGGATTAAGGTGTGTTCCTGTGTCACACAGGCTGATGTAGAGATGCCAGGCCCAGTGCAGGTGCTGCAAACATCACCACTCTGGCCCTGAGGGCGGTCAGACTTTGCTCCTCTAGCTGTTTAAAATCCCTGTCCACATGATTTTTCCTCCATTTATGAACCCTCCTTCTGCTCCTAGCATCTGGGTTTCAAACTCATGCATCATTGTGTTGCCTGTAGTTTTCTTTAGGCTTTGACATGTTAGTGAATCTAATGTCAATTAAACTGCTGGGAATGTCAGCATTTTAATTTTCTGGGAAGCTGCTTGCTTCTCAACACATTCTAATCTTGAATTTCAGCTCTTTTTTTTCAGGCCTAGACCTTTCCTACGTACACACACGCACAAAAGCTCCAAATTATCCTGTGGTTTGGTGATTCTGAGTAAAACGTGCCCTGGGGCTTAGCCTGAGAACATCAACTCATTTTCTTTAGTGACCCGAGACAGATAACCAGAGGCTGGGTTTCCAAAGGTGAAAGGCTGCTGTCACTAAGCCACTGCAGCAACTTAATTGAATGTTTTCTCCCAGCACCAGCAGCAAAGGCTGCTTTTACTATTTGTTCAGTGTTGGGATTAGGATGGAGTATTTGCCTCTCCCAACAAACACTCTAAAAGGAAAAAAATGTTCACCGTTACTTATTGAGTGCCATCCTGACATATCCAAGGGTCATTTGCACAGTCCTCCAGTCACTCTGGGTCAAAACTCATTTCTGCTTTGGTAGATCACACCCAGGATGGCTTTGTTGCATGTTATGACCTGCCCCACATCCACAGATCATCAAACATTTGAATTAAATAGCACAAACTCCATAGTGCCTTTTCTTTTTTTCTTTTTTCCTGCAGAGCTCTTGCATATTTTGGGGTTTTCTTCCTCTTTTTTTCTTCCCAATCAAAGGCAATTATAAAGGCTTAATTCGTAATATTTTGTTTCCATTAGGTTTGGAATGGAATTCGGCATTTAGTGGAGGGGGGAGCCCGGAGAAGGAGTCACCAGGATGTTCATTAATTTCCCAGTAGGGCTATGCAGATCAGCTCACAGCCTAAACCTGAGAACATTTGCTTTTCTTCCCCGCCCCTTCGCATGCACACCCTCCTAATGGAGATGGAGGAGAGATAATCAGAGAGGGAACAGGCAGCTCTTCACCATTTGTGAGCCTAATGAGCCCCTTCATTTAGTCTCATTATAAATATGCCACCTCTGGCACCAGGCTTTGGTTCTGTTCCTAGCTACATCAACATCAATTTCGAGGCACATTGATGCATCACTAACACACACGACAGCCAAACCTCTCCTTTTCAGCATTTTTTTGTCATTGTACTGTCTGAGACCTTCCCTTCTCCACTGCTCCCCCTCCGAGAGGCAGAGAAGCCCAGACTGAAAAGTAATGTGACTATTAATTAGAGCTTCTCTAAAGGAAACCTGTCCTGGCTGGGTGTTGTCTCTGTCCCAGTCTTTGTTCCAGCCATGTTCTGTGAGATTAATACTTGTTTACACAGATTAATACAATAAATTAATATCTCCAGCTAGGGGAAAAAAAATCAGCCTAAGTAAAAAGCCTGATTATTCCTGAGGCGGACAGCTGGGCTTCATATTGTGGAGACACAACTATTTTGTCTTCTTTGCACCTCTTTTCTTCTTTAAAACCCGTGTTTTAGGGCGGTCTCTGAGTGCAGCAAGGGAGAGACACAGAAATGTTTTGTGGGCTGCTCATCAGTTTTGGCTGTTCACACGCTATCCTGGCCCCAGGGGTGGGAATCTGTTTCCTCAGCAATTTAGAGGTCTGGCTGAAATGAGTTTGTGGTCTCCTCTCTAAGAAAATGCAACTCTCTGTCGAGATTTTATAGTTTTACCGCAGGCATTGAGGGCTGAGCAGATAATGTCTGATTTTAGCTAAATTAATTTCTCTCTTGAGAAATGAAGATGTTACCACAGTGCAAATGAACAATTCAACACCAGGTTATGTTCAACCTCCACGGATCAATCAAAGCACAAGTTGTCCAGGAAATCAAGTTGTTTATTGAGTCATTACTGTTTATGTTGTGCTTTTTTAATCTAAAAAAATCCCTAAATCACAGCTGATTTACTGGCTGCAAAATGTCTTAGAGAGACACCTTTCTGTGGTATTAATGGGGTGATGAAATACTTTTAACTAGCTGATCTTTTAATAAATAAGATTTTTTTAACCTGCATTATCTCAAGTAATATTATTTTAATTTCCCTGTTAGCAACCACTAAAGTGAACAAGATCTAGCTGAAGGTTAGAAAGACAATTCCTTAAAAGCTTTTTAAAAATAAAATCCTGGAAACCAATGCCATGACATTTCCCAAAATGTTAAAAGATCAATTATTTTTGTGAATGATCAATAATTTTCCAAGTAACTTTGTATGCATACCTTTTTTTTCTTACAGTATGAGGCATATACTGAAAGTTTAATTTTGAATAAAAATAGATATCCTCAAACAGAAATAAATACAACTGCTGAAATAAAAGTATTTAAATTGTATTGTTATTAAAAGCAGCAGCTAAATATTCCCAAAACAGAAATTTCAAAATTAAAGAGAAGAATAAAAATGGTCAATAAAATCAATAAATTCATTAGGTCAAGATTAATTCCTGCATTCAAAAATTTGGGACATTCGCTCAGCAAGAAGTTTCAGTTATTTTAATGGATTCTTACTACTGGACTTGTGAAAGTCTATCTTGCTTGTAAAAAATCACAAATGGTGAGTGCCAGATCTGCATTGGCAGAAGGATTCTTCCTCTCATCTTCTAAATACAGGCTGCTCTTGCTGGATCTGAAAGCCTGGCCTGGATGCAGCAGTCCCAGCCAAACACTGCCTCAATATCCAAAATCTCTTTCCTGAAGGGAAACTGCAGAAAATATTGACGAATACATCTAATTGGTAACCTTCTGGTTTAGGCACAGTCTGGATTTAGACCAGGATATGGAATTGAAAAAGAAATATTCTTTGTGAAAATGAAGAAAAGAGCTGTGCTTTCCCCTTCTCCTGGACCTCTCCAACACTTGGCTCTGCTGAGAACAATTTGCTGCTGTCTCACAGAACAGAGAAAAATGTGGTTTCTTCCTCAAAAGATGCAGCTTCCCACACTTTACTACTGACTTGGAAGCAGAAAAGATCTATTTTATTTCCTTGAGCCACCTAGATGTGGTATCTAGTCAGAAAATGCCAATACACCCAACAAATATAACCAAAAAATAGAGATCAAGTCCTTGGGTGAGGAGGAGCTGGCAGCTGAACGCAGCCAGAACAGAGGCAGTATTTGTGACGTTCACAGCACTGTTGGTCAGCTCAGCTGTTGGACTCCTTCTGGTCAAAGCTTTCAAGAGAAACACTTCACGGTGGTGCTTTCTGACACAACTCAAATAGCCAGGGTGATGATCTCGCCTCGGTAATTCGCGGTCTTGTTACCTTCTGGCTGAACTCCCTTGATGTAACTGAAAAGTGCTCTCTGTTTTTTACTGCATCTCTACTCTGAGCTAGCACATACCAGAGCATACAGCTTGCTTCCCTAAAAAAGACTTTAAGGGCACTCTGTAGGATCCACTGCAGGGCCTCCCACTTTCAGTGGCTTGAGGCTGAAAATTCATTTATTTGCCTTTACATCGGTACCAAACTCTCCAGCTACTTCCCCATAAAAATCTAACAAGAAGAACATTAAAGGAAGTGGCTCTTTTGTTATTCCTGGTAGCCCCAATCTATGTCCTGCATGCTGAAATGACAAGTAACCTTTTCAATTAAAGACATTCTGCTTCCTTGTCCTTCACCAAAGCAGAGAAAGATCCCATTGTAGAAGTGATAGTTTAAAAATTTTGGTATTTTCCAAGAGAAAATTGTTAACATTCCAGGAACTCTGTTCACAAGTTTCATAGGCAGCTTTCTAGGCAGCACAAATGTGTGAATCTCCTGCCCTGAGACCTCCACTGCTTCCACCCAAATTTGAGTCTTGCACCTGCCTTCCCATCTTAATAACTGGTGGAAAATCTCCCATCCTATCCACAGGAAATATTGAGATAATTGTTAACCACTAAAATCCTTACACTTTGGTCTTATTGACTTCTTTCTCTTTTTAGATTTCTTGCTCCTATTAGTAAAAAAAACCTTTGGCAACAAGAAATGTCACTGTCTTAACAAGTGTCACAAGTGCCACAGAGAACAGGAAACAAAGCCTTGTCATAACAAAACAAAACTGAAAAGTTCTTACCTCTCGCTAATTTTTTTTTTGTTTTATGACTTTTATCACCAAATGTAGATCTCCAAACCAGTTTTTCAGACACGTACTGGAGATTGGAATGGAGCCATGTAGAAAATCTTTGTATCAGACAGAATAATACAAAGAAATCTGAAAGCAGTCCAGCTCAAAGCTCTACAAATAAAAGGAATAGTGAAAGAGGCGGATATTAGGTGGTCTGGCTGAAAATAAAAGGGTTTTTTAAATTTCTCTAAAATCCTCCAATTCAATTTATTTAAGCAGAAAAAATCTAGTCTTGTTTCTGTCCTTGGCTACTAAGCCATAGATGTTTAGTTGTAGAACACTTTATATCATCTATTTCACTTGACAGAAGCCATAAAACTCTCCCAAGTTCCTTAACAAACTTAAAAATTATAATAAAATCTCCAAAACTAGAATTATTGCCAAGAAACCAATAAGCCGCTTTCCTGACATAGCAGGAAAAAATTCAGTAAAAGCCCCAGCTAAATCTAAGCAGGCTACTGTGTCCATACCACAGAAAGAAGCCAAAAATGAGCAAAATCTAAAGCCTAAGGAAGAACTCTTCTCCAGCCCCAAATTTGACGGTTATATGGCGTGAACTGGATAAAAAATAGCAGTCGGTAACGCGCTAAAGTTCTGGGAGTACTGGGAAGCTCCATTATCCTTTTATCATCTCTCTGTAACCTCTTCTAGGGGATCAGAGTGGAACAGTGGAAAAAAATGTTCCAAGGATGTGAGGGAGGGAGAAGCAATGAGGGAGGAAGCTGATGGAAACCTTGGAAAATGGGACATTACCAAACCAACAGCATGCAAAGGGCAAGCCCAGCTGCTTCAACTCCTTGCAACAACAGAATTTCTTCTCCCAGTCTCAAGAACTCCAGCTCAAAATGGCTCATATTCTTCTAAACACAAACTTCCTTCTTCTGATTATTAGCAACCTTCTAATTTTGAGTCTAAATTTATTCATTACTCCTTGATAAATAGTTATTTTTTAACTGTCTCTTCCTCCTTAGTGATAATTATCCCTCAGCCCTAGATGCATTTATCAACATCTGTTCACTCAGCTTTCCTCTGGCTATTTTCATAACCAAGTTCTCTTTTCATAAGAGAGATAATCCATTCATTTCATCATCCCAGGGAGTTTTGTTCTGTATCTGTTTTCCTGCCATTTTTCGTTCTTCAGAAACCATGACCAGAACCATTTGTATTCTGATTTCTTTCTGTATTTTCCTATATATTCTACATCTGCATGTATGTATCCTGAACACTATGAAAGCCACAGGATTTGTCCTTGGAATTTTGCAGCTCCATTCTCCTGTTCTGTCATTCTCCAAACGATCAGATCAGCCAACACACTTTTGATCTCTTTCCTTTCCTGTCACTTCCAGCTGACAAATTCTAATTGAACCTTGATTTAAGTCCATACAGAGATTTTTTTACTATGCATTCTAGTCTTACTATGACCCGGTTTTGCTAATGTTACTACTTTAAACAATACATTTATGCTGTCCACAGTCAAAGATGTTTCTGCTCTAAGTGCTTGAAGATATGCCTGTCAGAAAAGCCAAACCCACTAAATAAGTTGTATCTTTCTAAACAAACTCCTTAACCTGTTTTTTAATCTGAAATATGAATTTACTAGAACAAGAGAATGCCAAAAATTTATGTATATGTATTTATGGGGACCTATCTCCAAATTATCCTCATTAAGCAGTGAATGAGGGGTTTTGGATGTTTTAATGAAAAGGCCTCTGTTCAGAGTGGAGTAATTAACTGACTTACAAATAAGTTGCTGACAATGATTTCAATTATCAGCCTCATTAACAGGGTGAGGTTATGACTCCAGGTTGGAGTAGTCAGCAAAGAGTGTTACTAAGCTGAAACAGAGTGTGCATGCTGTTCAGGTGTCTATATTTGTAAAATAAAGGTCAGGAGGGCAGAAAGCTCAGCAAAAATGTGTCCCACAGCTCAGTATTAAAAATAAAGAAAGCATCTTACTTGTGAAGATAACCTGATCTGCTATACAGACTTTTTTCCCCCCCCACACTTTTAGGACTATCTGAAGTCCAATTATTGTGTTCTAACTTTTATCTGAAATTGCTTTGGACTTCTGAATTTCCCCCAGATTTACTTGTAATTGCCTGAGTCTCTGCTATTCAACAGCTTGGAAATTCCATTTTCAAAAACGAAATGGCAAAGCGTCTTCATGCGGAAGAAAAGGCAGACTTTCAGTGCCATAAAGGAAGGTTTAGTTTCTATAAATACTGGCCTATTTCCCATTCAGCTGAACATGTCTGCAGCGTGGGATGCATCTCTCCACAGCAGATCATTCAGACAGTGTCACAGGGGTTTCAGATTTCCTATTGGAAATTGCCAATCAACAGATTTTTACACCGAGTTCATTTTTAGTCAGCGGCACATCATTCTGGAATGACAAATTACAAGGAGATATTTAGGACTATGTCATAAATTCTGGCAGAAACTTCAGCAGCTCTGGGTGGGCTGAGCCTAAGCTTCAATGGATACCAAATATTTTTATATTTACCACCCCCTTCCCCCCAATAAGATATATATATTTCTAGATAGATCTCTATGGAACAGCACTAATAAACATGGAAATAGAAGTGATCCAGCCCCACACAGAGAAAGCTCCCAAATGCTCTTAGGAGGTTTGAACTTTTCAGGGCTGTGATCAAAGCTGAGAGGAGTGAATGGAGAGGCTCGTATTGACATCAATGGGCTCTGGAACAGGCTTGATGTGTTGACAGCTAGAGAGATGCTCTGAAACCATCTGAAAATAAATTCAAACTCTGGTAGGCCACTGTGGCAAAGAGATACCATTGCTTCATTCTCTGCCATGTCAGGAAATTATCTCTGAGCTGTCAGAGTGGGTTTCTCATTTTAGTGGTTGTGTTTCTAGCTCATCTCTCACCAAATGGCTTTCCTTTTGTGTGCATGACAATTGATTAGTAACAAAAAGCAACAGGGTCATAAAAGTAACACACTTTGCATCTATAATACAAAATATTCTTGCACACAGCCAAGTATTTCAAATAATATTCACGACGCAACAGAAAAAGCTGAGACAAATCAGTCTCTGCTGACATGGGGCCCGTGTACTTTAGCATTCCCTTACATAACATTAGTGAGAAGATTTTAACTTTCCCCCAAGCTCTAATCCACCTTAAAAGCAGCAGCCTCATTCCAATCGATTTGGTGAGATGAATGTTATTTACACTTCAGTTTGCACCTTTTTCTAAGATTTCATAAAAGAATAAATCCACACTTCCAGGGACGGCTGTGCATGAGGAATTCTGGGGCTGTTAAGAAGAAGTGTTAGACACGTATGGGAATGTATTAGTAAGGGTCACACCTCCATCTTATGATTTTTAAGTGACAGCAAGAGCATAAAAGACAGCAGGATGGCAAAGAGAGATTGATTGCATGTGGTTTTTTCTTCTTTATAACCAGGTTTTTTAAATTGTTAAGCATCACTCTCCAACAACCTAGACAGATCAGGCTGTCTAGGGGCACCTACATAAATAAGACAAATAAAGCTATGATGAAATAAATCCTTTAAATTAAATATATAATTTCCATGCTATGTATGCTGAGGCCAGAAAACACCTCATGACAAATGTGTTGACAAAACAGAGATTAGTTAAAGCAAAGCTGAGTTTTTCCTGGTAAAAATTCCTTAGAGCAGCCAGGTGAGGCTGAGGACTCTTTCCGAAGGTTAGAATTAGGGTTGGAAAAGATTCTGAGAAGTCTACGCTAGAGTAGAACAGGGATTGTGTCACTTTTTAATGATAACACTTCCCTTTTTCTGTCTGTCTTCTCTCTCATCCCAGTGTTCCCAGCCATCAGAAAATTAACATAGGAAATGTCGTTACTGTGATCTCTCCAAACTGATTTGCCCATGGATCCAGCAAGCAGAACCAAAGGGATGCATCTGTTCTCTTGCCTTCAGTTACATCTGCTGCAACACTTAAATCAGTTCATGGCCTTTTGTATGGCCTGATCCTCCAGAGAGCTGCTCTGGAGGAGAAATCTGTTCAAACTCTGCTCTCATGGTCAGGTCAGTGCTCTTGGTTTTGTTGGAGATCCCACTGCCACCTCTGGTTGGCACTATCAGGAGCTTCCTTCAGGAGAGCTACCAGTTATTTTGGCTTTGCCTTGTGACAGCAAAACAGGGTAAATTCTCAGGACTTAACAAAGAATCTGACTTCACTGGCAACCAAACTGTTATTTTTCTTCTTACAGGTTTTTAGGAACTGCACATGGCTGTGGTCTCCTGGGCAAAACAAACTGAAAATGGTGTAAAGGCCAGTCCTTACCACATACCAGTGCAGTCTGTGCTTGAAATCAGTTGTCTTACAAAACAGCCTGACTCAAACTCTAAACTGCAGGAGCAAAACTAGGGCAGTGGCCTGATGCTTTTCTGGTACCACTGGGTTGTGTTTTGGGAAAGCTGGGGGTTTACCACACTAAGAAACTCTGTCCTAGTCCAGGCTGGGATGAAGGACAACATTTGTCCTTGTTTTCTCTGAGTTACCAAAGGACTCAAATGTATTTTTGAAACCTCTAAAGCCTTGAAAATATCGTCCCTAGTCAAATAGTCCCCTTGCAAACTTTCTAGAAATTTCACACCTGTTCTTCGTTGTTCTCATAATGGCAAAATCAGCTTGGGTTTTAAGAAGCAAAGATCAGAAGAAAGCCCAGTTCTGGATGATGGCTGATCTAACAACCTTACCTGGATGCTCACTTTTCTGCACCAGGACCCTGTGAATTCATGAGGTCTCAGCCACAGCGTTATGGAAAATCTTATATAGGAAGAATTTTATTTATTTTGCTTTGCGGTATGAGTTTCAAAAGAATGGATTCAACAGCACAGAAATATTTTAGAGTTTAATTTTTTAATTAATTCTTTGTTTTAAAAAAGTTCTGGAAGAATGCAAATAAAAGGGATTTCTTCTGATGTTTTTCATTTTAAGTGAGCACTTTTAAAATGCACGTCATTGAAATTAAACTGTTTATTCGTGTACAGCAATGAAAATGCTTTTGTACAGAGTGAATTAGAGGCATCTTTTGATGGTTAAGGGTATTATGACAAGCGTTGATGTGTGCCAATAGCAATCACTCTGCAGTGGATGTAAGAGAAGCACACAGCTTGGAAGGGGTGAAGCAAGGTCTCCCTGAGGGTCTTCTCTTGTGTGACACAAATTTCCCCCCCATTCCTTCCTACAAGTTCTTCTGGCTTGATTTTTTACCAGGCTGTCCAGTAGCTCCTTTCTGCCTGTTCACACAGCATCACAAATCAAGCAAGAGCTGTCCTATGGAAGCCAGAGCTAACAAGAGGAGACTATTTTTAGCATCAAAGTGAGTTTAACAAATGGATCATAGCTAAGGCAGCATGACAGCCCTGCTGCCTAATTAATTGAGACACCAAAGGTGATTTTGCAACAGAGCCAGAATCCCCACTATGCTGGGCCTTCAGATCAGGCAGATTCTGCAGCTCTCTTGTGTTAAATAACCAGAAAAAGCAGCCCAGATATACCCCAAATGCTCCAGCTTACCGTGCTCTGAGACAGATAATAAAGGGTTTTCTTGTTTTGTTTGGCTTCACTCTTTGTTTATCCTAGCATATAATCAGAACTCATTGCTTTCACTTTTTCCCTCTTTTTACTCATAAAAAATGATGAATAACTGCTGAGATGGACCATGGTGGACTGCACTGAAGCCCTCCAGGTAAAGAAACTCCTTCTCTGTAGGGTGACAGGTGACAACATTGGCACAAAAGTGGGACAGAAATCAAAACCAGAATCAGAATTTAAGATTCTTCTCCTATCATGCCATGGGATTATGGCTAAACCCTGTCCACTCTTGCGCTCTAAGGATTTGATGGGTGTGCAGATTTTTGAATATTTGGCATGGATAACTGAAATTATACCAGGCTCTTTATTAGTCTCTCCCAAACTCTCCACAGATCATTTTTAAGAATATTGAATACGATTCACTGGAAGATCATTTTATAGCAAACAATTTTAAGAGCACAGAATTTTTCCACAAATGAACTTGCTGTGCCTGCAAGACAGTCTCTCCATGTTTTCCTATCCTTTGAATTCCCATTAAATTTGGCTGAACCCACACGAGTTTAAAAAGATATTTTTCTCGGTAGGCCATCCTGTCTCAGGAAGCCCTCAGCTCGCCATGGCTGAGCTTGTCTTTGGAAATTATTATCTCAGAAGCTGCTCCCCAGGGAAATTACTGCAATCCAATCACCACAAATGTAAATTAAATCAGCATCCGATACAGCCACAGTGGTTTGTGTTTCTCCTCACTCCTTTCTCCCTTTGAGAAATCTAATTCTGAAACCACTGGAATAAATTCTGCTGCCCCGCTCCCACAAGGAAAGAGCTGCAATGATCTGAGAGGAGATACAGCCTGCAGGAAATCACAGTACAACTTGCTTGTGATGCTTATTTTGGTTCATGACTTCAGCAGCTTTCCTTCTGCTCAGCCTCTCTCCTCCTCTGCCTTTGTCCCATATTCTCTGTGGCAGGTATAAAACTTCCAATCTCCCCTTTTATGTGGGACTCTCTTTGCAACATCCCACTCTGGAAGTTGTACTTCCCTGCGTGCAGGTCTGGGAACACTCCTCCTGTGAGCTGAGATGTAGAACCAGGCAGCAAAACATTCTGAGAAGTTTAGGATGTGCCCCACCTCACTGCTCTGTAAAAGTTTTTCAGCTTGGAGAAGTGTAATACAATTTAGGAAAAGCATCGGATTTCATTCGGCAGCTACCAAACCAAAACAAGGAAAGGGGTAGGTGAGGAGAAGCTGGAGTGATGAAGAAAGTTGAAAGTCTTAGGAACTGAATACTTCAAGAACAAAAGTGGGTTACCCAAAATTCTCAGTTTGGACTCAATCCTTACTCAAGTACAAATTCAGTTCCCTGTGGCAAATACATGCTTGCAAGTCTGATAATTCAGTCACAGAGAAAACAAACCAAAAGTGAAATGCCTTCAGCTGTGTGTCTCCAGTCACTCATTGGTCTGCATCCTGTGTCTGAAGGAAGCTGGAATAAATCACCCCGAGTGCTTTTTAAGGTTGTTAAATATTGGGTAGTATGTACAACAGTGATGTTCTCTCTTCAAAATAAAAGGTCAGCTGATGCCCACGTAACCTGCAGTGATTAGAACTGGGATTATTAAGAAATGTCTTATCTAACATTTAAAAGCTATTCTGTATCAATTTTCATGGAAAAAATATTGTTCTGCTTGGCGTCAAAAATGTTATCTCTCAAAAATGAATGATATTCAAACAGTTGCTAGAGAGAATCTTCACATCAGTTACACCTCTGTATTTTGGATTTGAATATGCAGGGTTTAAAACTCCAGTCACCAAACACAGCACCATCTTACTCTTATGCCATTTATAAACCTTTGTTTTATTCACATTGTGTCAAAGTGCATCATAACTATTATTATTAATAATATTAATAATAGATAATCTTCAACATTTAATAAACAGTGATATAAAGAACAGATAAAAATTAATGTCTTCTTAGTCCTGAAAAACCCTGTAAATCTAAAAAGATATATTAAAATATTGGATTGTTTTTTCTGAAATGCAAATATACACACACACATTCATTTACTTCTGCTCAGCAAGACTAAAGTTTCCCTTTTAAATACATATTAGGAAGGAATGGCAAGTATTGTACAAAATATGTCTCTTGAGTTATAAGAAAACTTTTAATTAAAGTTAATGTTGGTATTTGAATGTACAGGCATCATCCAGGAATTTATATTGACAGCCGGTGTTGGTGTCACAACACAGTGAGTGGATATAAGGTTTTATGTCTTGGAATGAAGATGCAATACAGCTGGACAATAAAGGAATCCTTTTATTATGTAAGGAGGATAGGCTTTGATGCATTTCCAGACTGTCATTCTGCCTTTCTAAAGGTTTAAGTTTTCTAAGTCTCACTGGTCACTACAGTGTTGCTTCTGAGCAACTTTACCCAGTCTCGGAAAGGAAAGATTATTTGTACAAAGAATTTATACATAGCTCTGTTTAACTCCCACTAAAACAGAAAAGTCTGGAAATTTCAGAGGTAGAAAAGGCAAGTGAATCAGTTCAGCTGTTATACAATTTCTGGCACGTAGCGGAGGTCAGAGAAAAAAAAAATCAGGGACAATTCTGTCAATTGTAAACATGGGCAGAAATGGTGAAATATAGTTAAAAAGTGCATTTAAGTATGCAGCTGTATTCCAACGGATGGCATCATCCAGGGAGTGATAGAGGCCCAGACTGGTAATGTAATGTAAGCAATTAGTTCTGGCAGCTACAAAAGGACTGGTGAAGCAGAAAAATCAGTCTCAAGAACTAATCTGTATCTGCACAATAGCAATGTCTTGATAACACATCTGAAACATGGCAGTTCAAACAGGCAGGGCAGAGGAGCTCTATGGATGCCTCAGAGAGCTGTCACCCACTAATGACTCCTGGAGCCAGGTGGAAGCGGGGAATTATCATTTGGAAAAGCTAAAAGGGAATACAGGAAAACCACAAAAAAGAAAAAATTGGAAAGTGTGCTACAGTGAAAAAAAACCACATCACTTAAATTTCAATTTTACAGAGCAGTTTTCCCAAAGAAAACTGTTTGTTATTCATCAGTAAATTTAGAGCACTGTGTGCACTCACAGCATATACTGGCTCTAACCCCACGAATCACTTATATTTAAATTTGTACAGATGCATCATTCCAACATAATTGCAATTTGTCTAAATGATTATGTTTTTCTGTGTTTTTACAGTACCTACAGTTCTCACTGTGAACTCCTGTGTGGACTTTGTAAAGGTTGAGCTCATGCTGCTTCCTGGGACATTAATGAGATCTCTCCCTTTGTTCAGCTAAATATTTCTCCCAGAGATAAACAGAACATCCTGGATACACCTCTTGTAATATCAGACCAAAAACTGGCCAAAGGTGTTGTACCTTTTAGGAAGAAGAGGGTGGAAGGAAGAGGAGAATCCCAAATTAAAAGCCAATCAATCTTGCTGCTTTAACAAAGCAATCTTAAAATGGGCAGGTATTTTTACAAGTCTTTAGCAGGGGTTATTGTACAGGTCCTGAGCTGCACACTGTGAAAGGTATTTTTAAAAACCATGCATGTAAGTATCCCAATATAACTTGCACAGGATTTTTACAGGATAGGAATTTCTAAAGGCCTACTGGTTTGAAATCACAACAGAATTTGTAATTGTACAAAGTAAAAGGTATGCCTGTGGGTAGCAAAATACTTTAGGAACCTATCTGAATTTTATCTTTAATTTACAATAATTAAACTGGAAAGATAGAAAAAGAAAACTTCAGGTTATTTGCTCCAGTGGATCATTCTTGTTTCAAAAGTAGCTCGGTGCAGCCTCAGGCTATGGATTTCTGAGTGGCATTTATGGAAGAGCTAAAAAGCTCTCTTCTCTCTTCCCTCTGCTACCAACTAGAAAGAGGAGAATGCCTTGCATAAGATGTCAGACCAAAGCACAAAACCCCTATTCAGATTTATTTTGAGAATTATCACAGCTTCTCTTCATTTACTTCCTACCTGCTTTGGTTTGAATATGTTAGCCAAGTATGCGATGAACGGCTACAGAGGCTGGAATAATTTATAAATTCAGCTATGATGAGACATCACAGAATCATTTCCCACAGGACCTTTGGTGAGGGAAGCGAAATGTTAGTGACAACGACAACGACATCCCACAGCACGTGGCGGAATGCCTCAAAGTCAGCCCGTGCCATTGCGCACACAAAGCAGCGCTCTGGGGGACGTTCAGAGCCCTCCCTCTGTGCATGTGGCAGGCATGAGCTCACCTCAGGGAGGGAACAGAGGTCAGAAACAGTGCTGACCCAAGTCACCCCCGAGGATGGGTGGCACGGGGTCACCTCTGGGAGCTGCGTGTCCGTCTGTCCCAAACGGGAGCTCACCAGCTTGACCGTGCACCCGCTGTGTCTGCTCTGCTCTGCCTCTCCCCTGTGCCTTCCAGAACCTCCTCCTCTGACACATACAGATTTCCTGCAGAACAGCAAGAATCACCTTAAATTACGGGTGCTTTCTTTCCTCACCTAGATGAGTAGCCTTCTTGCAAAAAGCACTTTTGTAAATGTCATGATGCGCTGGAATCAATTGTGGTACATACCCTTTAAATAAAACAACAAAGTAATTCCTGAGAGCCGTGGTATTTCAAGACATCCAAGGTAAACAGAAAATTTTGTTGGTGCTTGGGTTTATTCTTGTGTGATCCAACAAGAGAGAAATACAGGAAAAATCTGTGGTTCTTGCAGAGACATTGCTGGGAGGGGATTTTACCATGTGTGTATTCTCTCCACGGAAAGAGAAGATAAAGCCAAGTGTGGTTTCCTAAAAATGTGTGACCAGTGGATTACTTCCTGCTTAATAAAACATAACTAAATGCATCTAAGTTTCTCCAGATGGATATTATTTATGAATCAAGGAAAAGATAAAATTAATAGGAACATCAAAGATGTGCTGAAAAGTTTCCTGATTAAATATTATCTGACCTCCAAATGGTCTTCCTCTGCATTTCCTGGAGCAATTTGGCTATTAGTCAACCAATTCCTTCCACAGAAATGCAGATGACAGGTTTATAAATATCTGAATCAGAGCTGGAATCTAAACTTCACTTTGATTTAAACGCTGTTCAGCAAGGTGACATTTGTTTTCGGGGACCAGATGCCCCAGCAAAAGAGAGAGGACATGCTTTTTGCACTCAAGACTTTTCCAGCACAGCCAAATATTTATTATCCCTGGTACCAGGCAGAGGGATTGCTTGGCGTGCATGACCACAGCACACTGCTTTTGTTAGGGCAGGAGTTCTTGTGTAGATAAAAGTCTGCAGGCTGCTGTGGTGACTGAGCCATAAAAGTATTTATCATACTTAGACTTGCCCACACTTCAGCTCAGAGCAGAACACAGAGATACAGGCACTGTTCTATCCCAAAGCCAAGGGGATTCAAAGGATGCAGAATGACTTCTCCACATTCTTTCCCCCACCCATAATTGATGTACATATTAGATAAACCTCTCTTTTTCAGTTTTTCCCTGAAAAAAAAGAAAAAGTGCAAAATACAAGGATGTGCTTGGGAGAGCTTCACTCTGCTGGTGAACATCCATACTCCGAATTTTCTGCCACTTCAGTAATATCTCTCTCTCAAAACACAAATGTGCTGGGAGAAGCTCATAGCTGTACATCCCAGGAAGCCTCTTCAGGCTCATCATTAAGAGCATCCTGCGAGCTGGCACTTCACAGAAATCAGAGGAAGGAGAGTGAGTAATAGCCTGCGTTAGACAGAATTTCATTAAAATAAATGATCCACTCTGTGTACGTTCTGAAGGAGCTTTACGAACAAGTGTCAAAACACTTCAGTGACAATTGTGACTATTATTCCTTCTGCTAAACTGTAGCTTTTACTACTCTTAGCAGAATTCCAGGAACATACCTGCTGTCCCAGAGCTCTACATTCCACACCAAGCACATCTGGCAGGGCAAATTTGGGACTTCTGCTGCAGGAGAGCACAGGAGCTGCAGTGTGCCAGGAAAAGAGCCCAAGCACTCGCAAAATAAAAACACGCCATGAGCAGTGAGGCTTCAACACCACCGGTGCCATCAGCTGCCAAGTGCTACAAAAAAAAAGAGCTATGAGTCCCAGAGAATGCCTGCAGAAGAATCACAGACATTGCATACAGGGCATTCCCACTTTGAGCTGTAATCAAGGAGAAAGAGGGATCTCTGATGTGCATAGTACATTTTGTCTGTTTAGTTAAAGATTTGTCAGATAATTAATTCAGTGAATTTTAAGGGGCCGTATTATTCTCTCTGAAAGTTGAGATTAATTTACATCCCAAAGTATCTAGCTGTGTTTGCTGAGCTAACTTGGTCACACAGCACTTTTCCGTGCATTTAATCTTTACATATCCATAGAGAGAACTTCCCTTTCAAAGACAGGCTGGCGATGTCCTGCAAAGTCTATACATTGCTCTGGGAAGCCCAGCTGCTTCAGGATGTGCATTAGAAATGCAAACTAATCTCATCCTGTGCCACAGGTCAGCATCAGCTTCTGCTGAATGCATCTAGAGCCTGGATATTTTTCAAAGAACACCTCAAATGGCCGTGCCTCACACTAGGAATTCCTGCCTCATCTGCAACAGCTCAGTGATCTTTCACTGCCACGATGGGACTGAAATCCTGCCATAAATGTGCCCTGGGATGAGCTCTCCTCAATCACATCGCCCTTTTTTATGTCCACAAAGACATCCACGCTGACTGTGCTGGGATAATTGCAATTTTTGAGGAGGAGGAAGAGGGTCGGTGCTGTCAGGTTGCTGCAAATGTTTAAACTCCGAAATGGGTCATGAGACCACACGACTCCATGGGAACAGAGAGCAGCAGTTTTTGCTTTGCCTCCGACAATACGATACAAAGACTGGGCAAAGTGGTTGCAGTTAATCTGTTCTGCAATTGTACCTTTTCCTCACCCTTCCTGCACAAGGGAGAGCTCTCTGTGGCTGCTTGGGCTTTGCTGGTGGTTTTGTCATTGTCCTTTCCCTTGTTTTTACAAACAGGACAGTTTTGTCCTATGCTGTCATTCATTATTCATTATTTAAGGGGTAACTGGAACAGGTTGCATCTCTGAAATTAGGATTCACTTTTTCAAATGTCTCCACTGTCCATGCTGGCAGAATAAGCTTTGCCAGGTACATTCCAGCCCAGGATTTTTTTGACCAGCTCGGTCTCATGGGAGGTGTCCCTGCTCATTGAAGAGGGTTTGGAACTAGATTACCTTTAATGGTCCTTTCCAATCCAAACCATTCCAGGATTCAATGAACATCCCTTTTCTATGGCTACCTTTTACTACCTATAAGGCTTCAAGGAAAATAGTATGAATAAATAATAAAAATTTCCAGTACATCTTTGAGGGCACTCTAAGAGCAAACAGGTCTAAATATTCAGTTTAATTTTTCCAGAAATTTTGTTTTCAATTGAAGCGTACATAATATTAAAATTAATATTAAACATATACAAAATGCTTCTATCCACAAAAAAAATTATTTTTTGGGCTGTATTCACCAGTTCTTTACACATATTCTTTTTTTCCAGAATTCAGTCAGTCATTAGGGAAACTATATTCTCTTGCAAATGATATTAGTTGTCATTTCAGGAAGGACATCTGTTCTCTTACCTGTTCTTAGGCAGAAAAAATACAAATGAAAATGTCTTGAACCAGTTACTGGTTCAAAGCAAAAGCCACTCTAAGTTTTAAAGACTAAGTTCCCACAAAAAGAGGGGTTTTTATTCCTTGTCACAAACAGAGTTTGCAGAGTCAGAGTACAGTGAAATTTTAAATTTCAAATACTAAATCTGTGTAGTACAACACCTGCNTCAGAGTACAGTGAAATTTTAAATCTGCACGTGTGTAGTCCAACACTTGTACTTATTGCTAAGAGATATTTTGCAAGATCTATATTACAATAAGCTCCAAACCCCTATTTTTGTTCCACTGGTGCCTTGACCTATCACTTTATTATCAATATTAGACAAGAAATTAAATAAAAATTTATGTATCTACTATGAGAAAATTGTAATGTAGTATCTAAAACATTAGAAATACATTCTGTAGACAGAAAAATGTCCTGACCTGTTACTACATGAGCATTTTATTTGTTGCTGAGTTATATGTTGAGATCACAGCAACACCAACAGCCAAGCCGGGTGCACTGCACTGCTACCACACCCATACATCACGACAAGTAATGAGAGTGCAAATACTATTAATTCAGCTGCACAGCTCATTATGATGAAAAATTTATTTGTAGATACCTCCTTGATTAATGCCTAATGCCTGGTTAATCTAAAACACATCCAATAGGAAAGAAACCGAAGTCAATGAGAGGTACCTGACATCAGAGTGAGCACGATTCATCACTCCAGCAAATAGTCCATGGCATTGTTCACTGTGCACACAAACAGACACAAACACTTCCACAGCCTCCCCGGAATAGCGAAGTATCTGGGAAAAGCACAAAAGGCCAGAAAACTCATGAGGCATGTAGTGTAGGTATTTGCATAGACAGTAGACAAAGGCCGCTGTGAGAAAGAAAGAGCCAGAAGACATGCTGGCTGAAAAGAAAGCTGCTCTGCTCTCTTCTGCTGCACTCAGTGGCATTTTAGGAGTTGCCAAAATTGTCAGTGCTTTCTGCTTCAGCACACCTACCCGATTTCCTCGAGTGTTTGGAGCTGCAGTTCACCTGGATTTACTCCATAAAAGGACTAAGGAGCATGTTCCTTGTGTTACTATTGCTCATATCTTAGATTTCTACTGGGCCTCTTTGGAAGAATTATAAGGGTATGACCTCTAAAAAGCACTATATTTAGTACTCTGCACTAAGCTATGTTATAGTAAGTCCAGTCTTTCAAAACTTTTTCAGGTGTTTAACTAGTCCTGAATTTAAGATGAGCACCTGTGAGGAGTGACTCACATGTAGCAGCTCACATCAATGCTCCATCCAGTGCAGGAGAAGCAGAAAGCGCAGCATGAAAAGAGCACTGGCCCGCCTCTTGGACCACCGCACACTTCCCGTCTGGAGAAATCTCATCCATTGCCATGCAGCTGCTCAACCTTTCCTGCAAGCTCAGCCTGAGATTCAGATCTAGCCCCTATGTTACTTAGAGTCATGTGCATGTGATGCCCTGGAGAGGCTGCCCTGGAGCAGAGGTTGGGCAGAGTGAAAGGATAAAGGGCAGGGATTTATGGAAAGGCCTTTACAGGGCACACCTTGGGCAGTGCAGGAGTCTCGCAGAGACTGCACCCAGGATGGACACAGCCACACGTTTTTGGGACAGATATAAGTGTTGTCCATTTGCATATCAGGTTAATTGTCCAATTCCAGCTTCAGGCAGTGCAGTCCCATTCTCTCAGTTTGCTCCCCCCCAAATCACTTTTGTTTCCATTTCTCGGGGCCTGAGACAGTGAGGTGTCCTTGCTTCTCAGGCCTGGAGAGGAATTGTTGTGTCTGACCCAAATGGGAAAAGCAGTGGCTAACACTCTGTATGGAGCTCAGAGTTACACACTAACGAATTGCAGGATTACAAATATATGCAAATATAAAAGCTAAAATCCTAAGGTATCACACAGAACAGGCTCTCCCATCAAACAAATAATGGGATGATTTCACTGCGATAACTTTTCTTTTATAATAATTCTCTTAATCGAGAGTAATAATTGAATGGAGTCTGCCTTCAGTACGCACACAGTCACCCTGAACACCTAATGAGCTCTGGGAGCAGATGCAATTTTCTATGCAGAACAGAAGCCAGGCCCAAAATATTGACATCCCCCAGCAGCAGCGTGTACCAGCCGTGACATTCCCCTTTTGTACTCAAAAGGGCAACCCCAGCACCCTGCCAGTGCCTCAGCAGCACCAGGGCCAAGGTTACTCCTTCCCAAGCATCCTCCGGGAGTGTCTGGGAGAGGGGAAACGGGCTGGGCAAGAGAGGAGGGCAGTGCCAGGGGAGTGCTCCGTGCCCTGCCAAACCCTGCAGGTCGCCTGCCACGGGTAAAACACATTTTAACATGTCCCAGTCTTACACTGGTGACACACAGCTCTCACCGAAGAACATCCAACAGCTGCTTTGCAAGCAGTCTGGAGAAAATCTGCCTGGAAATTCAGAATTATCAGCTGCTACTTTGCCCTAGATAGAATTCTGCTAGAATTTCATTTCTATCTCAAGTCACACTTTTAAACGTAACATTTAAGCTAATTAAAGGAAAGAAATTACACTATTTCAAGGTTTTCTAGAGATGGTTGAAATATCTCATTTTAAAATAACCCTGAATTTTGTGGTAGTCCTTTCAGGGGAAAAAAAAAAAGACTTTCCTTTTTGCTATATTACCAGCCAAACATTTCTCTTATAGAAGTAAGTGATTAAAGGAAAGCAAATAGTGGAATAAATAGATGGGTTTTTTTATTCTTGGGTACTTACAAACAGAAAGAGATGATGAGAATATTAACTAGAAGGAGCTTGAATAAAATGAACAAAAATACACTAAAAATAAGGAAGAGCTTTTCAATCCCAAATGGAAAAAGAAGAAAAGAACTGCACCTGCAGTAGCTCCAGTGGTCTGCAGCTTTACAAAGCACAACATAAATTACTGAGTAAAATCTATGAAGCTGTTACAAGACTCTGGTTTCTGAAGTAGCTGCCACAAAAACTCAACTTGAGTTACTAGAGCAGGGAAGGAAAATTAGAAAAGTCAATATGGTGTTGCCTTAAAAGAAAGATTTCTTGCCAAAAAAATAAACAGAAAAAAAAATCACCGGACTGGGAAACATAAGAAAGATTTTTTTATTTATAGAGGTTATTTAGGAACAATAAATAGAAAGAAAAATAGAAAGTCAGCTAAAAGCAAGCATACCTTAAGAGAGGAAGGCAACAAAAATTTTGTGCTTCTGGTAGATTTTCAAGATTTTTGTAGTGCCTGATTAATCAGTAGTTCAGTACTGACTTCTTAAGCCCATGGAAAAGTAAAAATGGTGAAAAGCCCATGAGAGCAGCTATGGTACAGAATGGCACAGGACACGCTGAAAATGTACAGGGCTTTGGGCAGACATCTGCAATAAAGCCCATGAAAGGGCCCTGCAGGTGCCATGACCTATGTTCATCAAAAATTTGGTACATTGAAAGGTAAAATTATTTGGTAAATCCAGGATCCAACTGCATAGAATTTGGCCAGGGAGGCAGAAGCCACTCTTTGAAAGTTACCACTTAATTTTATACTCCTGGAATGTTTAGACCCAGGAGAGATGCCAGGGATTAGAGAAATCACTGTTCTAGTCTCTAAAGTCTCTGAACATTCAATAATCAGAGTATCTGACTTCTTAAAAATAAGAATTGCCTGACCCTGTATCTCCACACAGGAGTGAAATGTCAGTAACTTCTGTGTTTGGAGTCTGGCATACATTTTTTCATGTTTCCTTGCCTTTTTTTTTAACAAATGAGCACTGGTTCTCCACCATTGTTCTGAGATGCTACAGAGGCTCTGTGGAAAAGTTTAGGAATGACTAAAGAATGAGTCTTTTTGAAGTGGTTTGCAGACTACATCTAGAACATTATAGTGCTGAAAATAGTTCCTTATCTGCCCTGCAGTTCACGGGGCCGGATGATATGAACTCTTTGTAATAAAAGGCAGGAGAACCCCTAAGGATATTGGTTTGCTGGGAAATAACGATAGAGAAGAAAGAAGCTGTTAGAGTGAAAGATGGTGAGCTTGAAAGGGGACAAATGAAAGAAAAAAGAATGAAATATTTTCAGAAACCGATATGAATGCCAAGAAAGGGGAAAGAAGGAGAGAAAACTGAAAGCTACTGAGTGACCTTTACTTTTAGCATGGAAAATAAATGTTTCCTTTTATAGTTTCTTGTTAAAATAAGACCAGTAAGGGATCATGAATCTTTATACAATTTTATAGTTTCCTTTTCAGTGAACCATTTCAGTTTTACACACAATTTTATAATGTAACTGCATAAGAAACTGAGCTTACCTTTACAATGCCATGATGGCAGCCTGGGAAGCTCCAACTGCATACATGCACACATTTATTTCTGAGCGAAAAAAAAAAAAATCTGAAGCATTTTTTTAATTCACAAAAAAAGGAGAAAAAAATCTGCTTTGAAATTGAACTGAAATTATATTTCCTAACAGCTTAATAATTAAATCAAAACAGAAAACAGAATACTCCCCACAACCACACATGCACACAGCTGTAATCACTATTTTTTAGCAGACGCTGCGCCTTTGATCTTTCCTGGCCCTCTTCCATCTTCTAGACAGTACAATCCCAAAGGAATCGTTGTCTACCAGATACTTCTCCATCCCTCACCGGCCCTGGACTGTCTGCCTCTGTAGCAATGTCATCTGGAAAACACAAAAACACAGCAATGTCCTGCTGAAAGCGAGCAAGTCAATACCCACGGACTTGGTATCCGACTTGTTCTCCCCCTGGAGACAGAGCCCTTGCTTCCCAGAAGTCCTTAAGAGCTGCTGGAAAAGAGGGTGAACACACCCCAGGTGGTCTTTCTTTGCAGCTGTGAATCAGGGTCGCATCTGTGTGCTGCTCCTGAGCAGGCAGACAGGACCCCGGAGTTCATTAAACCCTTCCCTTTGGAAAAACTTCGCTGACATTGTCTGAGTAAGCAGGACCAATTCAGGGTAAAGCTCCCAGACAATAGCTTCCAGAACATCTGGGGATTTTTCTGGTTTCCATGCAGTTTACTGGTGCCAAGGCTCAAACTCCAATAATAGCCCACCAGCACAGTAGCTTTGAGCTGACCTTGACACTGGTCCTCCTGCCTGGCATGAAGGTCCCCGGTCTGACACCAAGGCAGGTTTAGTTCTTGCCCTGAAAACCCTTCCTCTGGCTTCTGGAGATGGCTGCTTTCTGCCACATGCTTTGCAGTGATTAAGATGGCTCAGATGCCCCTCAGCATCGATTTGGTGTTTAATCTCTGCTGCATTATGGCAATTTTCAGGTCTGTGTTGGCTTCTGCACTAATCTGACGCTCCTCTGCAGGCAGTGAGGCACAGAGAGGGAGGAGTCATCTACTGTCTGTCCTTACAACTTCAATTATTCTGGTCTGTATCTCACATTCTTAGGCTGAGTCTCCATGATGTATGCTTTGACTTGTTTTAATATATTTTTTCTCCACTCGGATTATAAATAGCCAGACCAAATTATGCATGGCTTCAAGATCAGGCCCATCAGGTCATTCAGTCCTGGTAGTTCCTCAGTTCAGAGTATCCTCTGTATCCTCCGGATAGTCTGGACTTCCTGGGCAAATAAATAATTAGATAAACAATAAATAAATTAACAAAGCCAAGGTTCTACAGCAGTTGGATTCATCTCATGCCCTGTCCTTCAGTACTTTCCATCAGACTAGAACAGGAAAGGAATGGAAATGGTCACCTTCCTTCTTCTCCCATGGCCAGAGAGAAAATCCCTGTCCACCTCCCTCACAGAGGAGAGGGTGAGCTCAGCCAGGTGGGATGTGGGTTGGGATGCACAAGCAGGGCCACGGGGTGGGTTTGCTCTGCCCAGAGTGAAGAATCTCCCCTATAAAATATCAGTGAAAGCAATGGGTGCATTTTAAAGCTGTCTCCAGAACTCCTCTATCCCTTCAATTTTATCAAACACATTCTACCCACGTCGGGTTGTATTCTTGAGTTTTGAACTCTGATTTTGCCAGGAACTCAGGAGCAGAGAAAAAAACCTAATTAGAGAAATATCAGTCCCCTGAAGTCAATGCCACACAATGAAAATCCACATGATACGCCAGAGATTATTACATCTTTTGTTCTCCCTTCGTGCTACATAAAATAGAGCTTTATCGATGAAGGCATCCTAGCTATAAGTTCTACCAAATACGTGGTACATAGCTAATAAAAGGAGAATTAAAACCCTCTTATTGATAGATACAAGACCCTTCACACAATGTATTTCTGGACACTTCATTATAACTGGCAGCAGCAGTCTATTCTTCTGCTTTTTGATATACTGAGATTCAGGGCTGGCCTTAAAAATGGATGCATTGCCTTATAAATTACCCAGCATATTGAAGTATACTTGTGACATGCTGCCAAATTTATGGCCTGTTGATGGCTGTCCCCTAAATTAGATCCCCTCTCTTCTGCCTGCTGGTAGAGGCTCAGCAAAAAAGGAAGGATGCACACAGCGAAAGCTGACAGGAGACATTAGGATGGAGGAAACACAAACCCAGGTGAAAGGCAAGAGATTAGCAGCAAACCCAGCTGCCTCTGTTGTGCTTTTCTGTCAAGCTTCATGAGAGAAAGGACATTGTGGGAAGGGATCCACCCTGACCTGTGTTTCATCAGGTGTGTTTTCTGTCAGCACGGGGCTTCCACGGAGCTGCTCACTCTTTCCACTTATGCAGAGCCTCAGTACCTGCCACATCCACATCCTGCTAGAAGAAGAGGAAGAAGTGAGAAGTAATCCACAGCAGAGACCTGAAACAGCAAAGGAGAAAAGCCTCAGGCTGACTTTTTACCATCACTGCTGCTCTGGGTGGTGAGAGGCTCTGCTCTCTGAACCCACGCTGGTATAAATCAGCACCATCTCTGTGACACTGATAGAGTTGTATCAGTGCAGGGTCACAAATAAGGCCTTTGGTGTTGTCATTTCAGGATATATTTTCCACTATTATTTCTAAATATATGGAAAGGCATGTGAATACATGTGCACACACACTGGCATGCACCATTCCTCTGCATTTAAGCACTCTGAGGGTCAAAGAGATGTTCCTCCCCCTGAAAAGAAAGGAAAATAAGCAAAGGAGTTTGCAACTCCTGCAGCAAGTAGTGCTGTATGTGGTTACTTTTAATGAAAATGTCAAGTACCAGTTCTGCCCAAAAATGATCTGAACTAAAAACCTCTTTTCTGAGTCAAGCTGCGCAGGACTTAACGTCTGCACTTCTTCCATCACAAATTATTGCCTGAAATCAGCAAGATAAAGTAGATACCTGATGTGCACTCTTCCATCTCCCAGAGCTGGAGAAAAACAATGAAAAATTTTGCTTCATTTCGTTGTCAACCTGAAAAATATCACATCAAACCCCTGGAAACCACTGAAAACAGGTACTGCTTCCCACTTGTCAGCCCTGCCCTGGTGAGTGGCCCATGAGGTCAGTAATAAACCTCTGGTGCTTGCTGCTGCTGCAGCTCTAATCCATCTGCTCAGTCCTTGAAATGACCCCTATTTCTCTGGGCTCCAGAGGTCCATTTTCCCTCATCTCACTGATGGGTGTGCTCCCCATCATCCCAGTAATCCCCTACAGTCCTTGCGTCCCTCTCAGCACAGTCATCCTCAACTGCTCATTGCAGCATCTGAATGAAACCCTAGTTTTCGCTGGAAGAGTTCGAGTAGCTTCAACAGTTTGTTCAAAAGAGACTCTTCGTTTAAAATTCTTTTGCCAAACATATCCTAGTAAACCTGTATTTTGCTTAAAAAAACCCCAAAACATACACAAAACCCAACAACACAGGTGGAGGGTTTCATCCTTCTAAAGATACATTGAGCGTTAAAACTCTTTAATCTTGGTGGAGAGAAAAATCAGCCTGGTTTGGGTAAGCAGCAAAATAACAGGAATCTTAAATCTTGAAATTAAAAATGCACCTCCCCTTTCAGAATAACAGAGACTGGTGTAGGGTCAGAAATGAGCAGGTTTTGATACTTTATAAGGCAATTGTGCCTCAGCAAACTACTCCAAATGAAAGCAGGTCCTGTCCATATCCTGGGACTTGATACAGGATGAGAGGCATCATCTGGAACAAGCACAGGACAGAAATAACACAGTGAAGTTCAGTGAACACAAGATACCAGTTACACAGGATCAGAGAATCTTTTAGGTTGGAATGGACCTTTTAAGATTATCAAGTCCAACCCTAAAGTTAATAATTCCAGGTTAGCTACTATGCATGTCTGCAAGCACTGCATCTACTGCTTTTTAAATACTTCCAGGGATGGTTTCCTGACAGCGCAGCCTGTTCAAGTGCATGACAACCCTTTTGGTGAGGAAATTTTAACCTATTACCCCATCCTAACCTCCACTAGTGCAGCTTGAGGATGTTTCTTCTCATCCTACCACTTGTTACCTGAGAGAAGTGTCTCATCCCCACCTCACTTCAGCCTCCTCTCAGACGAGAGGGTGATAAGCTCTCCCTTGAAGCTCCTTTTCTTCAGGCTAAACAACCCCAATCCACTCAGCTGCTCCTCATAAGACTCATTCCAGCACCTCAATGTCTTGTCCTGGGGGGGCCACAAAATCAAAACTGTCTCTGAGCAACAGAGATATATAAATAAATATATTCTTTTTTTTTTTAAACCAGCATCTGTGCTGCTGCACATCTGTGAAGCTTGGTTGTGACAGATGCGAAATATTTGTCTATGTTTTATGAGTGAAGGGCAGGGGATTGTCACCTTCAAAGCCCATGGTGGTAAAAGAATATTTAAACACAGCGACATGAAAGGGAGGATTGATCATTACACTTATGGACTCACCAGTAGGTCTATCATTCACCCAAAAAAGGTCTCCAGCGTCACTATTTGCAGGCTTGAGGAGCTAACTGGTGCAGCTGCAGCTGAACTCGGTATTTTTGCTGGCAAAAGAACCTGAGGTGATGTTGAATTAGAATCTCAAGGAGTTGCAAGTGGTCTGAGGGGAGAGGCAGCAGGAGGCCAGGTTCACTCCGTGAGCACAAAACAGTCTCATAACAAAATGGGACACTCTGTGTTTGGGGTGTTTGTGAGGACAGGCAAAGTCTGGGAAACCCCAAGCAATGCCTGACCTGGAGAAGCAGGAGGTGAACAGCTGGAGTACCAACACTGCAGCTTAGTCATTTCTCATTTAAAATCATAATCCACCCCTTATCCACAGCCTGCATCAGAAACTTCATGTTTGCATTCACCTTTTCATGATATCTGCTTCCAGCTCCGGCCCATTCTACCATCCCGTGTCCTTTTTTCCCTTTAAGAGCATTTGGGGAAGCGAAAAGTTCGTATGCTAAAGTGACTCCCCACGATTCTCTGGATAGATACGGGTCGCTTAGCTCAGGAGATTCTTTTTCCAAATGATTTATTTTGCACTTCCCAGCAGAGAATTTTACTTAATATATGAAAGTAATTGTTCTTGCAACTGAAAATTTGGACACTTCAGGTTTTATCCTGTATTCCAAACCTCATATTAATATAAAGAATAATTTCTTAGGACAGAACACTCTGGTGCCCTATTAAACTCTGGCATCTTGTAAAACAATGACTTACTTGTACTCATTGTATATGTATATTTGTATTCTTTGTAGATGTTCTTAGGATATCTTCTCTTGCTTGGTGACTGTTTTTATAACAATCTGTGAATATTAAACCACCAGAAACTGAGACTTCTAATACCTGTCAAGTGTTCTTGTACATATCCCTGTCTTTTGGTCTTACCGAGGTACTAATATTAGGAATAAAGATTTTAGGAATCCTCCTAGAGCACCAAAGCATCAGAGCAGGATCTGTTTTTCCTTTCTAGAGTTTTTTCATAGTGCTCAGTGTGAGCTCTGAGGGAGTGGAGTCACTTTATAAATATCTATATAGAGAGATTTTTCTTTTTAGATTTAGAAACAAAGCACATCATTAATGCAGTATTGTACTGTGAGTGACCACAACTACTTCACATCAGCTACAGAGAACCTGATCATCACCACAAGGAGCTGAGTGGACACTCTTGTAAAGAACTCTCTGCCTAAGGGGTCAGCATCATCTTCCTAGATCTGAAAAAAAGCTAAAGAACAGCGTAACTGTATGTTCAAGTAATTTTTACTTCACCAAGAGCAATCTGGGGAACTGCTTTTTGTGGATCTGTTTATGTTAAATGCATTATGTGTACACTGGTAATTCTCAATATATTTTTACTACACTGAAAAACAATGGCAACTTGTAAATTCCCCTGCCCGTAGTAGAAAGACCATAGAGCCCTTTAGATAAAGAACTTTTTCTCCTTTTATTTTAACTAATACCACACAAAAAATTGTATTCAATAGTTGAGTTTAACAATACTGCAGGAAGACATGTTATGAGAATTTTTTTACTTGCAAGACACTAGTGCTACACACAGGAAATAATTATATACAGCAAAGGGAGGAATGTAAAAATTTACCAAATGTTTATTATTTTGAATGTATGTTTGCAATCATAAATCACTCCTCACCTCAGAAATTGAGTTTTAGGCTCTAATTTTCCTCAACTAAAGCACTACCTATGGTGCAGGCAATGAACACCTTACAACACCCACACAAAAACTTATTATACTTGATTTACACCTCTTTTCCTCATCAAAATACTCTTCCTGCCCACAATATTTGATCAGTTAGTGAAGAAAGCAATACTAGAGCTGTATGGGTGAAACTTGGGGATATTCATATATTTAAGTAGACAATTCATGACCAGCTTGATATCTACTTTTTCATGAATTTTTGAAATTTATTCCAGTTCTTAATTATCACATCTGTTTTCTGAAAAAATAGACTTTACCATGCATTGAACATGTCTTGGGAGACAGAGGGAAAATAAATGAAAAAATAAAATGATCAGTGAGAATAACTTTTCCAAAAACTCACCATTTTTATTCCTTGCTTCCCAGAAGCCACAATGAATCACACCCAGTTGTGTTTCCTAAAGGTAAATTTCCACAGAACCAACATATTATTTAACACCATAAATAAGAGGATAAAATTTAGGGATCAGTTTGTTACTGAGTTCTCTGTATTACTCCTAAGTCACAATTCCCAGTTTTATGTTTTTTAGATGTAGAAGTTATCCCTGAAATACTGGTTTTTTTAAAAAAAGTACAGCTCAGCTTTGGCACATTACTGAATACCTTTTCCACATTCAGCTGATGCAGAGAGAACATTTCTGTAGCAAATCCTTGAAAAGGGGGCAATAAAAATGCATTACAGTTCAAGCAGAGATTTACAAGTGGATAAATTGCAATCAACTTTTAAAAGGAAAAAGGAAATAATTGAAACACTACAAACCACACATGAACACAGTTTATAAATTTAAGAATTATACACCAGACAAATAAAAGTCCCTATAAATTCTCCATACATTAAGGAAGTACTTGCATTAAGGAGGTTGTTCCTGGTAAGACACCCATGCAAAGGCAAGGAATGGAACAGGCATTGGAGAGGTCAAGGCCAGAACTGGTTCCTGGAAGGAACTCACAACTATTAAAAATTCCATATTTAGTTCAGAAAAATAAAGACCCATCCAGACAATGTCCAGGAAGTGGCTTTTACATATTTTTCACACAAATCGATGCAGGTAAACTACTTTGATGCCTGTGAAACCTTATCATCACTAAATAGCTTTTGCACAAAATAACAGAGGGTTTTTTAGCTACCATCCCTTCCAAAGTGGTAGAGAAAAACTTCTGTGCAGCTGTAAGACAGTGCCTGTGTGTTTAAGATGCTACAGAAATCCAACGCTCACTGGTGTCATTATTCACAGGGAGAGAAGGGGCCTTGGTGACAACACACTTGACAACTGGCTGAGTTGGTAACTGCAATAAAATTATTTGGAGCAGAGAGGCCTGATGTTTTTATTAAGCTGGTTCTTACAAAAGCATTACTGCAGCAGAGCTCTGAGAATCACAATTTCATTTTTGCCAAACCGTGTCACTCTTGAACGTGGAAACACTGAAATACAGAACAGAAAACAATAATTTATGAGTATGAATGAGAATATATGTGTTTGCATGTATATATATACACATGTTCTGCATAGGCAGACAAATACACTGAATTATTTTCACGTGGAGCAGTCAGATGCAGCTCCAAAATCCAGAGGTTTGTGCTGGGTCTCAGCTTGAGACTGAGTTGTGTTCCTGTTAAGGAACTCAAGGGAAATGCCCAAAAAGAGACCACACTCTCTCTAGTTCACACAGCAGGTCCCAACCACTCCCTTAGGTGCCCATGTGGAAAGAGAAGTATTAAAAAACCTTGGAAGAAACACATGCAAACCAAAAATTAATTTGAGATGCAAGTTCAAGCCTGCCAAAAATGAAGAAAATAATAAAGTAGTAACTTTTGTCCATTTTAATGGAGTCAATGACATTAATTATAAGGGAATTGAATGGGAAGGTGATAATGGATGTTGGAGAAGAATCAAGTGCACCTACTAAAATCTTTGCTTCATTTTCCACAAATGATGATTTTTTCTCTGTACTCTTCATGCGCTGACTTTCTGCAGTTTAATGCGAAAATACTCTGAATTACTGAACTTCCACTGGACAGAATGAGAGCTGCTTTTCCACCATGTGATGTGCATCCTGCATAAAGTTCTACGCTCCAAAACCTCAGCACTAAAGATTTTTTTCCCTTGATTGTTTGAATTACTGTTTGGAGGTTCCAGAACCTGGAGTGACTCCAACTTTGGTGAGTTTGGTATAAGGGAGGAAATAGGAAATAGCCACTTTTCCAAAGCCACAACAACCACACGGAATATGTTGCTAACGTGCTCTGTCTTTTTAGGTGGACCTTGCACTAAGTATTTTGAGGATGGACCAGCCAATCCCAGCCTTTCCCATTTTCACCTTCTAGATCAGACTGAGGATTCCATGAGTCTGCAGATATCCCTTTCACAGATTTTACTCAGGTTTCAGCCCACTGGAATTTTGTCAACAGAATAAGTGCAGGTTCCTCACACTGTACCTGGCTCAAGTGACACAGGTTGCACCCCTAAATATGTTTATGGATCTTCCTAAAACTTGTTCCGGTAATTTTTACAATCTCCAAAGTGAAAGGCAAAGTCTGCCTGCTGGGACAGTCCATTCTTGCCACTCCATAACTGTTTCCATCAATCTTATAGCCACATAACTCAAAACATCCCACCTAAATAACTAAAATTAAGATCTCATGTTCCAATGTTGGTATTTTGAAAAAACCAATCAGTTCTCAAACTTCGTTTAGTGAACACTGGCATGGAAATTTGTAGAATTCAGAGACTCAAGGGTTTTTTTCCCTTAAACATTTGAATTCTGAGTCAGGCATCTGTCTCCAGGCTGCACCAAGATCACCTCCCTGCTTTCTGAGCTATGTAATGACATGAGAAGCCTGATGCAGGGAGGAAGATGAATTCATGAAGTACCAAAATACATATCCCATCATGCACTAAAAAATTTACATATTTTTGGACACAAGCCATACCACGTTAGGCAAAACATTTAACTTTTCCCATGGAAAAAGCAGCTCTCACTTCTCTCTCAAAATAGTTTTGTTTGTTTTAAAAAAGGAAGTGTTAGCCAATATCTCTGTTAAAGATAGAAATGAATGAAACTACTTTTTGCCATTTGTACATATGAATGGTGTTTCATTTTAAGCTCTTCTAGAGTTTGCATCCTTCAGATTACATGTCCAGATCTGTCACAAAAAGTCAGCCAGAGGAGCAGGACCTTATAGTAAAACTCTAATTCCTCATCATTGGTTGCTGCTCAACCCTCCCTAAAAATGTCTTCATTAAAATAAGAAATGTCTAATTTTAAAAAAAGTGGAGGAAAACCTCTTGTTTCTCTGTTTTGTTTTCATTGAGTTAAGGTCCACGTAAAAGTAATTTTAAAATAAAATTAAGTTTAAAAAAAAAGAGTAATTTGGGAAGTCTGCAGACACAATATTAAATCTTCTCTTCGTTAAAGTCAGCAGATCCTCTAAGGAATTATTTTAATGTACAGAAATTATATCGAGCATACACTGTATGATAAAATAACACAACAGGCTCACATTAATCACAGAAAGAAAATCAAGCTGACCACTCTCAATACCCACAGCAAGCTGGAATATGCTGTGAAACTCACTTCTCTCAAAATGAGCCCACAGGACTTTTCATGCCTGCAAAGAAGAATTTTTTAAAATTACATCCGGATAAATCCTATACGATTAGAGGCATCTGAGCTACCTCTTGTTGTGTCACTCTTCTCCCAAATATTGCCTGCAACATATTTCATAAGCAGACAGAAAAAACCAGAGCTGTGTCGAATTTAATATTAAGGAACACATTTATAATAATTATTTTCTTCATAAAAGTTGGTATGCCTCTTTTAACTGTTTTTTTTCTCTGTTTTTCAATATTTTCTAGCTTCTGCTTACATCTGCAACAAATTTGGCACATAATGTTCACAGCTTTGTATAAGGCTCGAGTGCCTTGTATTCACACTGATGGAGTATATGATTGTGTACAGATGCTTGTTTTCCTTTTCCAACTAATTTTTCCTTTCCTATCCAGACTACTTCTGGCAGCATTTAAAGGAGAAGAGGGGCTGAGAGGTGAAGCAGACTAAAAAGGGTGGGGTCTCGGGAAGAATGACATGGAATGTATGTGAAATAAACATTTGCAAAGGCAGCAATTTGCTGCTCAAAAAGAAATTAAAACTGCCCAGTCCTATTTACACACCCAGGGAGAGTCTGTAGAATTGGGTCACCCAAACAGCTGACAGAGCCTGGATTTCACCATGTCCTAGTGCTGGGCACTCCAGCTCCCCCTGTTAATAAATAATTTTAATTTTGACTGCACATTTATTTTGTCGATGGGATAAGGAATTTAGGAAATTCGGGCGAGCACGTACAGCTGGACAGAGCACCAGTCACAGCAACGTGCTGGATGGGTTTGGGGCAGGAAGCAGCCAAAATCCACACCCTGGCAGCATCCCTCTGTCACACCTCGGTGTCACACGATAACTTGTGGAAATGCTGAAAGAATGAATAATGTTATGAGTCTGGATTTAATGCCAGAGAACTTATGCTAGCAGGCAGTTTTGGAGAGCAGGGTGCTGAGAGCTGTGTTGTGTTTTCAGCATTGCAACAACTTGTCTCAGCCCTCCACAAAAGAGGCACAAGTTTTTCCACTCATCACTTTGGTTAGAACGAGGCCCTAGACAGAGAAAACGTGAAATCCCAGAACTGCAATTCTGTTTCTGGGTCCTTCCCAATCTGGAGGTTTAGATTAAACACTCGAGCTCAAATTTCCACAGCCTCGCTGTTCTGGGGTGCCCTGAATTTTAATGGATTAGATCATGTGAGGATTGCCAGAACTTCAGGAGTTCCTGGTGCTCTTAAAAACTGAAGGCTTAACTAAAGGCAGTCCAAAACGAAACCCAAGTGGATGAACACCAGGCAAACAAACCCCACAAACCAAGCTTTTACAACACTGTCTGGATGTTTCCCATCTGCAAAAATGACAGCAAAATCCTAGCCTAAGACAAGATTATCATCAGATATTTGCTCAGACTGTGGATGAAGGAGACTGTCTTCAAACTTATATGAAATTAGTTGTTCCAAGGAGAAAGGGAATGAAATTGTGAGATGCCTGTCTTGCTATTTGACAAACCTCCTTCCTTTCAGAAACATTTTCCTTCTTGCATTCCCAATTTAGCCCTGTTCAGCCTTCATGGAAAGTCACTACCTTAGTCAAAGCATGGAAAAAATTATCAGCACTGTATTTTTATTGCTTTTTTTTAATGTACACAAACGACACATCTGGCTGAAGCTTTCATCTCAATTATAAGGTCTCCACAGCTTCCTGTAAATGGAAGAAAATTCTTATTCAGGCCAGACCTTGTCCAGCAGAGTTCAAGCTCTAAAAAGCAATTCTAGCCAAGGTCAAGGAATACAAAGTGAGTCTATGAAGGCAGGTTGCAAGGAAGTCAGTAGATCTGAAGGTGATGGATGACATCTATAGGTACCTGTCCTCCGGTTACTCTTGGAAGAATAAGTTTATATCACGGTTGTCAAAGATGAAGCTTTAGTTTAAGGAGCTCATGCTAATCAGGCTGTGACTGACATTCTCCTTGGGTCTCCTTCCAGAGAAACTCCACATGAATCCGAGACACCGAGGAATCTCAAATGAGGAGAAATTTGTTTGGCGATTTTCACTGACATTTGTTCTATAGTAGCTAATTTTGTGCTGATCATTTTACACTAACAGGTCACCTCTTTGCCACAGGCCTGCTTAGACTTTGCCACTGCTTTTGCAGAGAATCAGACACCCCACAGGAGCTCACAGATCTCCTTGGGAGCTAGCAGCTCTCTGTTGTCATGTCCTGAATCACCAGATCTCTGCTCCTCTTTCCTCCTCGCAGCCTTATTCTGAAAGCTGGATCTGCTCTGCAGATGGGCATGGGTTGAATGTGAAGTCTGTGGTACGTGGAGCACAGAGAAAGTGTCCTCAGACCTTGCCAGTCCTACAAATACAAACAGCTTTTGCTGCCTCAGGGTCCTTCCCAGCTTTTAGAATCATGAGCTGCTTTTCCTAGGCTGAACGTTCCTATTGACCATGTTTCTGCAGCTCCTAGATGTTGCCAGGAAGCCATGAGTTCAGTTTATTATGCTGCCCTGATTTAATCCAGATAATATTTGCACTCACTTATGAGTTGGAATTACTTAAAGTTCTGTTTTCAGAGAGGGCGGTTTGTGGTTTTTTTCTTCTTGTTTTAAATATGGGTTTGGTCATCAAAAAACCCCCACGCTCTCACTGAATGAAATTACTTCTGATTTAGGAAGAAGTGAACGCACACAAGGAAAGACACACATCTGGAAAATACAGGAAATGCAATTCAAGTGCTCTGAGTAGGTGGTTCAAGTTACTTTTCCCAGGTAATTATTCTCTTGCTTCCCTTCTACTCACAGACATTTGCTAACTTCAGCTTCAACGTAAAGTACTTCATAGACTTAGAACAGAAACAAAAGTCTTTTCAGCCTGTAAATAAGCGTGCAAACCTCCAATTTGCTATGTAGGCTAAGAAAGGATCTCTGCTTTCTTTACAAAAGAAGGCAACTTTTACCTGGTTTGCCTGAAAACAAATTTATGTCTTCTGCTTGCCATTTCTGCTTCTGGTGCTGTGAGTTACATAGAGCTCAATTTGAACAATCTGTCTCCTAAGAGTTTTCAATCTGCCATTTTTCACAGCATTTTCATTTCCTTTGAATCTCTCTATCCTTAAGAAATTTACCTAATTCATTACAAATTTCAGTTTGAATAGTTATGCTCCTGCAGAGAGAGTGGGTACACATTCATACCTTTGGCAATTTGCAGTGGAAATTGCCATTTTTCCGTAAATCCAAGTCCACTTTTTCAGTAAATCCAAGACCATTTTGGTACCAGTGAACAAATCTGCATTCAGATTTTCAGCATCTGTATTTCCTGAAATACTGCAGACTAGTGGTATCTCACCCTACAGAGCTCCCAGTTTCCAAGGCATGTATCAGGAAGACTCAGGTTTGCCTTAAGCTAGAATTAAATATTCCAGTTCACTGGTAAAAATGTCAAGTAATTGGAGTGTAGTCCCAGAAATCAATATGCATTTGAAAATAATTCAATAATTTGGGTGTGGCAGAGGCAAAATTTTGTACCATGGAGCTTTGCTCTGCATCATGACTGGAACCCTGAGCCTCAACCACATCTTGGAGCTGGATTGTGTGAATCTTAGTCCAGCCCCCTGCAAAGGAAGCTTGTCCTTGTTAAGGATGCCTTTCATGCCTTCTGCAGTCACAGTTCTCAAGATATGGTGATAACCCAGGGGTGAGTTTTTGCCTTTGCTGATTCCTCTTGCCCTGAGCACCAACAGAAAATGAGGTCCTCCATCCCATCTTTGTTTCCTCCACAAATGTATCCCTAAATCTTCTCTTACAGCCTTTCCTTCCCAGGAGGCAGTGATGCCTTAGGATTTTAGCTTTTATATTTTCATATGTTTGTAATCCTGCTGTTCTTTAGTGTGTAACTCTGAGCTCCATACAGAGTGTGAGCAACTGCTTTTCCCATTTTGGTCAGACACAACAATTCCTCTCCAGGCCTGAGAATCAAGGACACCTCACTGTGTCAGGCGACGAGAAATGGAAACAAAAGTCAGTTGAGGGGGAGCAAACTGAGAGAATGGGACTGCACTGCCTGAAGCTGGAATTGGACAATTAACCTCTGATATGCAAATGGACAGAACGTATATCTGTCCCAAAAACATGTGGCTGTGTCCATCCTGGGTGCAGTCTCTGCGAGACTCCTGCACTGCCCAAGGTGCGCCCTGGGAAGGCCTTTCTATAAATCCCTGCCCTTTATCCTTTCACTCTGTCCAGCCTCTGCTCCAGGGCAGCCTCTCCAAGGCAGCAGCAGGGATCCCTTTCCCCTTTGCCGCAGCCCCTGGATAGAATCCTCTGCCATTTCTTTGCCATTGGCAGGGAGTTGGCTCAGAAATTAGGCTGGAATTCATCATTGATCCCCCTTCCCCTCTGGGACCAAGCCGAACTGAGTTCCTGTGCTTCTGTAGGGAAGAAGGAAAGCAAGAAGGGATTTTCTCTCCCAGGTAAAAGTCAGACAGGGACTCCCAGTCTCAGCATCTGGCCTTTCCAAAAGGAGCCAGCCATAAGGTCAAAAAAACCTAAATAATCTCAGCAGTGCCTCCCCCAAGTGCCAGCCATGCTCATGAGTTTCATCAGCAAAAGGAAGAGACAGGATTAGAATCCACCATAGTCTCAAATCCACTTTTACCCTCAAGCCCCAGCTTCTCATTTTTTGTTGGACTCCTGATTGAACTCTTTTCAATCACAACAAACAATGTGATCCTAAATAATTCACTAGCAAGAATGAAGCTGCTTGAAAATAAGGACTTAACTGCAATTTCTTTCACACCTTGTCTCAAAACCATCATCCCTATTAGCAATAGCTGTATTTCACAAGTTTTTAACATTATTTTCTCCTTGTTTTGTAGCTTCTTGAAGTTGCCATTAATTAAAATCCAAAACGTAAACCAATGGTGAGTACAACCATGCAGGATTCTCAGGATGTCATGGGAATGGGTTTTCTCTAAGCAATTTTTTTAGGAGCTCACAGAACCCCAACAGCTGAACATCTGCTGGTCCTGCAGCTCCACAAAGGAAGTGCCAACCTTATGCCAACAAAAACATCACTGCTGAATCAAATACCTGGCTTAATCCACTCCACAAAGAAACAGCAAAGCTGTGCAGCTAAAACAATTTTCTTAGTGTGAACAGGAGATCCTCAATGCGTGCCATGTACATTTCACTCACCAAAATGTTCACAGGCAGGTCAATTTTTAACTCACAACTTCCTAAAAAGTTTCAGAAAACTGGAGAAGACTGTGATTGGTATTTGCTTTAGCATTCAAAAATGCCAGAACACACATACCCTTGGTTCCTAATATTTGGGAAATACCTTTGCAGATCCAGCTTGGATTTGTGTGTTGGAAGCTTTGGATTGAAAATTTGAAAATCTTGCCTGTAGTTCGAGCTATTTTAACACTGACCCACAATTGTATATAAATGCAAACTTTAAAAAAAAAAAAAATTTGAGAATTCTGAAAAATAAATGCAGAAGGACCATAATAATAAAAAAATTATGAAATTGTATTACCTTTCTCAAAATCAAATCTTATTAAATGTCTGTAAAAATAGCTATGTTAAAAACTGACTGTGCTAGCCAGGATATTGCTGAATGCAGAGCTATTTTACTGTAGGCTCAATTTGATCCAATTCATGGTCTTCTAAATCAGAAGCTAACACTTGAAACCCCACTCACTTCACAGGGACTAGAACTCAACTTTGTTAAAATGTCCATGTGATCCCTTAATCTTTTTATACAAATATTTTCCCAGAAATTCCTTTCAGCATTCAGCAGCAAGTGCTATGAGATGTGCAAGTGCAATTAACTAGAATTTTAAGACTGATTTTTCTATGTTTTTTTTTATTTTACCTTTTCAGTGATGGTACGATGCCAGATTGATTTAATCTGCCTTTCAGCTCTGCTCTCTGTACGTTTTTTGCACGTTTTTCTTTTGATTTTGCTAACACCTGGAAATGAGCTGCAAGAGGCTCTTTTCCCTACGTGAAGCAGCAGAAATTTCTTTCTTGGCCAAAGAATCCCCAGCCACTGCTGGTGGCACTTCAGAATCTGCTGCTCAGCCTGTGCATCTCCACAGGCAAGGGCTGGCTGCCGTCACCCTGGGAGAGCCGCATGTGTCATGCAGCAGCTTCTGATTCCCACTGGGACCTGCTCTCAGCCCTGTCCCCATCCCACCAGGTGTGTTTGCCTGTCAACAGCAAACTCGAGCTGGGCTTTTCCCACACCAGCTGTCCCAGTCTCTCTCTAATTCCAGCTGCACCAGTAGTGGCCATTAAAAATGTCACTTTGCGTTCCCTGGCTCTCTGCCAAGGATAACTCCTGCTTTCCAGCCTCCGTGCAGATGATATGGAAGGTGCACTCTCTCATGACTCTGGTGAAAGCGATCCCTGCTGGAACCCCCAGCTTCTTCAGAGCTGCCAACAACCCATAATGGGAGGCACGCTGAGAGAGGGAATACACAAAAACAAAAGGGCAGCCACTGCCAGCAATTAAAACACCCCAGGCTGGGCATGGCTGGCAGGCCAAAACAAAGGCTGGCTGCCACCGCGGTGGGACCAGACCTGGAAAGCGCCACCGAGCATCCCAGGGCACCGCGTGCTTGCAGGCAGAGAGGCTCCCGCTGTGGTTTATCTTCTGAATGGAAACCACTGTGTTCCCATCTCCCGTTTTAAGAATGGGAGAAAATTGCCCCTTTCGTGGCAGACCTACTGATCTAATTGCCATTCATGAGACAGCCAAGCGACAGCCACTGATGCAACATTAAGACATCCTGCATATATTCCCTCCCATACCCAGCGAGGAAAGAACAACAGAAACAAAAAGTGCCAGCGAGATCATTTAACTTGCATCCCTGCTTATTGACATTTCCATAGCAACTTCATTAGGAAGTCATTCATTTTAATTCTCCTGCTTGTTTTGTTCACAAATTCCTGCTCAGTCCTCTTTCCAATGGCGGTAATTTGCAGGAAAGTTTTTTTTGGTACAAGTCAAAGAAGTCGCTCAGAAACAGACTGACAAAGTCTGGGGATCTACATTTTTCACTTAAAAAAAAAGAAAAAAGGAATGTGTTTGGTTTACCTTGAGGGAGTATTATGCAGATCATGATTCATGGAGGCATTTAAGCACATGCTTCACCCCATCCAAGGCAGGGCTTTAACTGACTTGACTTTCACCTGAATAGGCATCAACATGAGCCAAAAAACGTTCTTGAATCAGGGCCTTAAAACATCTGTCAATCATCACTTACTCTACGGGTCTATGAAGTATTAATGCACCGAGGCCAACACAATAAATAAATGAAGCCAATAATGTACAAACTGTTACAGGCAACTTAAAGTAACTCAAAACATATGGGTTTCCTCATGATCATAAAGTCACTCTTGGTTTTTGTGTAGTGTATATACATCAAGGCCTTTCCTCTCTCCTGTTATTTGAGTATCTTGGTAATCATCCCACCTGAAAATGTCACATAAAATCCACAGGCCTTTTTAAGCCCCTTGGGCTAAAGTCAACATTTGATCTTGGAAAGGAAACCTAAATCATCTTCTCTGGAAAGTCTTTCACTTGTATGTATAAAATTATTATTTTTCGTCATTGTTCCAAAGAGTTAAAAAGGTATAATGTAATCACCAAAAATTTCCTATAAAGAAGAAATTGTAAGGACAGCACTGCAGAGAAATAAACAGCAATACAACTGATGCAGTTTCTCTCTTTAAATTTCTCCTACAATCTAAGATGAGGAAATCCGAATTCTTTCCCCAGATGAATTAGCTGGGAACAGACTCAAATTAACAGATGGCAAAAGCCAATCTCATTACAGGACAAAACAGCTAAAAGCAGAAGTCCAGCAGCTGAAGGGTAAGGAGAAAACATAGATGAAGATATTGGAGGTATTGAAATGACCCTGCCAACCACCTACTGCATGCAGTCTGGAGAAATATATGCAGATGTATATTTTATATATAAACCAACAAGCACCTGATTTTATAGCAAAGTCCCATAGTTTTAAGTCTTCCTGCCACATTTGAATATAGGTTCTCAAACCAGCTAAAAAGGAGAAGGAAATGTAAGACATTTATTGATCTAACACAGCATGAGGATACAGGATTTTGTGAGAATTGTTGTTGCTTTTGAGATATGAAATCAAGTAAAAAAATGTATTCAGTTAACTGCTATAAATGTGGAGTTTTGTGCCTACCCATTATCCCGCACCTCGTGCTTTCTCAAGCACAGCACTTAAACAGGACAAGTTCTCTTAACCTACAGTACCACAAAACTGTAAATCAAAGACTTCTGAAGAGTCGCGGTGAGCTTTCTCCTGAATCAGACATTGCTTCAAGTTGAAGGATCCAGATCCAAACCAATACAATCTATTCACACTAAATAAAATCTCTCTAATTATACACAACAGTTGAAATCCTCTTTCCTTTAGGTGCCACTCCTATGAGAAAATTTTAGGAAAAGAGATTTCTCCCACTCCTAAGATGTAGAGCACACGTTGCTTTGTACTGAATGTGTGAACATGGCACTGCTGAGCTCTTTCAAAGGGCACGTGCTAACACCTGAGCATTTCTCGGAGCACACCTCAACGGCTGACACACAGAAAACTCAGAAATACCATTCCAGCAGTGTTCCCCACCTCTTCCACTTTCTCTGAAATGTTACTGTTAAAAGATTGCTTTAATATCTCTGCTTTGATTTATTTACACTCTCCCATCCCTTATAACTGCCTTGTTATGATTCATTCTGGCTTCCCAACGTTTCATCAGTCATATGGGCTCGGGGTGCAGCTGGATTTCAAGCAGAGATTTACATAGAGGCCACCAAATTTCCCAGCACCAGAATGCAGGATGTGTCCTACACGCACATTCCACTCGGGCTGCAAGGTCATCCGGAGCAGGGGGTTTGCTTCTCTAACAAAGAGAGGGAAAAAATTAAAAACCCAGGCAGCCCTGGGACAAGGCCACTTGTTTTCTCCACTGTGACAGAGTCTGACATTTATGTGATGTCAGTATAAACTGCGTGACATTATTCTGTGACACACTATGGCACGCAGCAAGGATTTATGTCCTCGTCTGACATAATCTATGGGCTTGGTTTTAAGCTGGGAAAAATATACGCTGCTGATCCTTGTTTGAATGTGATGCCTCTGGAGAAAGTATTTTCCTGCCTTGTATCACTTTTATCACTAATTATGACAGTTGCTGTTCAAAGGGAAGCTTGCATTCAGAAAAATCATGGCAGTGGTATTTCAGACACTGCGTTTTGGACATTATCAATGAATGAATGCTGATTTTCCTGTGGAAATCATTATCCTAGAAGAACAAGGAGAAAACAAAAAGATGAATGATCAAATGAAAATTGAAAGGAATTAATTTTTTCTCCAAGGAACTGTAGGTGTCAGCAGTGCAAGTGAATAAAGACTTCCAAGAACAGCATTTTATGCAGTTTTTAGAACTTTCTGTTGCAAAATGGAACAAATTGCCAAACAAACAATTAAAAATCCACTTAAAATAAATAAAACTTTAGCTGTTATGAAATTAAAACTTCCTTATTAAATTTTTAAACCTTAATAAAGCTACATATTACAAACACAGAAAAAAATTGAGGGAAAAACAGTACTACAGAAATTTAAAAAACAAAATCTTCAGGCTTACTGGTTTTAGCAATTCTCCTGCAAAAAAGAAAAACCTTAGTTAAATTTTCGGCAAAATGTTTTGTTTTTCACAAGATTTCATTTCCTAGTAGAAGGCACTTCAAATAACAATTTTCAAGCACTGCTTGGAATTTATAGGGTTTGACACACACTATTTGTCTGTACTTCAGGTTTCTGTGTCATCAAGAGCTACCGTGACACAGACAAGCAATAAAAGAAACAGTGTTACTTCAGAATTGATCTTGGTTTTATAAAGATTTACAGATTGTTAGTGATTTTCCAACAAATCCATCTTTCACAAAGAAGTTTGAAACGTTACGACTTCTAAGCGGTGCCAGCTGCTTTGAAAAATACATTTTGTGATCCTTTAAATTTAAAGGCTAATAAAATACAGATTCTGGAAGAGGGAGAGCAGGCAGGGAGCTTCTGCCCTCTCTCTTAGCATGGATTATTGCCAAAAAAAGTGTTGGGATGGGTGTCACAGAAATGGGAAAGAGGAAAAGACAGGACAGAGAAACAATTGTGACAATGTTGGGTCAAAATCCTGGAGTGACAACCTGAAGGGACAGGGTGGCATTTCCCTGTGAGCCCCCTGCAGGATGGTGCCTTGCTGATCAGGATGTTCATTAATAAATTACTTTAAAAGTGTAAGAAAAAGAATTAGTGAAGCCTATTGCAAAAAAAAAAAGAGCAATGGATAGGGGAAAAAAGGTGCAAAAAACTATTTTATGGTGATGATAATTAGCAACTGGAACAAATAGACAAAAACTGGATGCAGATTTTTTTTCATTGCTAGGAATTTTCCCTTTTGAACTTGAAAATGTTTTAATTTGAAAATATTCTAATTTAAACAAGATTCATTTAAGTCATAAGATATTTGATTTGTGAAACAACCAAACAAAAATAAGTAATGGCACCATCTTAATTATCTAAATCAGTATTTTTTTATTTTTATTTTGTCTTTATTCCTCCTTGGAGCTGGAGTTGGAAAACCAAGGCTCTGGCCTATGTATATTCCCCAAGAGCACACTGTACCAAAGGGAAAAAAACCCCAAATTTAATAATGTTGGGAAGAAAAGCTGAATATTTATTTTGATTTTTCTGGCTCCTGCTTATATTTTCTCCACACTCGAAAGGCAATGCAGTCCATAGTACAGTGATGAGGTGATCCTTTATGTCATCCTGAGTGACAAGAATTTCTGTTATCCAGGTTGGACCTTTTGATCTCACCACAGCTCTGTGTAAACCTCAGGACTTCCTTCACACAGACAAAATCAGAAAAACAAAATAAACCCCAGATCCATCTCTATTTTGCTTCCAGTGAACTCTATCTGTTTAAAGTAGAGATGACTGTCTTCCCAGAAAATAATAAATATTCTGCTTGGAATTTATTTACTTTTAGGTGATATTGGCAGACAGATTTTGCCCTTCAATTGAAATTTCCATATGAAACACTGGAAAAATTAAAGAGTTCTTTACCTTAACCTTATTCCTACCTTGAAGTGAAGAAATGTGTCAGTAAAGACACATTCTTAGTAAAAACCTGAGCTAAGTATTGGAAAGGCACCAAAGTTACCCAAATATCCCCTCTTTAGATGTCTGTGCTTCTCAGACTCATCAAGCTGTTTCCTTCTGTATTTCCTGGCACACCAAGGCACAAGCTAAATTGCTTCTTCTCCACTTGGAGAGCAAAAATCCACAAAGTTTCTATTTTAATAGAAACCTTGTCCCCGTTCTGCCCAAACTTCAAGGAGCAGCCCTCTGACACACGATCCAGCCGCGTGCTAAACACAACAGGGCAGGATGGCCCGTGTCAGACCCCGAATCCACCACTGAGCCTCCAGAAGGAACCCGATTCCCTTTGTCCCTGGGTGCCACGGAGGGCTGATGTCATGGAATGCCTCCGAGCAGGAATAATACCATCCGCGCTGTTTATTTAATTAGTAACGAGGGTAAAACCCTCCTAATGCAGCTCGATCAAGGGTCAGCTTGAGGGGTCTTTATCTGAGCATGGGTAGCCTTCAGTGGCTGAGGCTTAATAATAATCTCTAGACTTCAATTTCCTACTAATAAAGGGTAATATAATGTAGGGTAAGCCCTCTTATTTGTTCAGATCTTTTTAACCACTGAGGAGCTAATATGCAACAACTGAACAAACAGTGGCCACACAGGTTTCATTTTTAGAAGCACAGATGACCTCTGATGAAAGAAATGATCAGTCAAGCTCTGAGGCAAGGATGGAAAGCCAGCTAGCAAAAGCCTTTTTTTTTTTTTTTTTGCTGGGCACCAAAAGAAAAGTTACTTTTAAATAATCATTTACGATATCGAGTGAAAGTGCCTGAAAATAACTGTGGAATTGTTACACTACAAAAATGTTATGGCATTCAGTGAATTTGTGTTCTAGGTTCTGATTAATTTTGCAAGTGTATTTTACTATATAGAGTCTGTAGAGCTCTCAGAGTTGCTGGCATTTCGTTTGTGGTGGAGTTGCTGAAGTCTGAACATTTTCTCTGTACAATTTTAATAGCACCTAAGCTCACTGTGTTGTTTACTGCCACACACACTATCCCAAATATCTGCCAAAGTTCAGTCTGCCTCAGGAAACCCCTGCCTATGCAGCTGAAACACAAAAGATTTTTCCCACTACAGAAAAACATGACTAAAACATGACTTTGCCCTTTTTTAAAAAAAAAATTTCTAAAGCCTAGATACTGCAGTAGCCTCCAGATGTCAGGGCCAATTTCAGCACAAATGCAAGACAGCAGAGACATGTCCGACATGCCCACTTGCTGGAGGGGGAAAAGAATTCTCTTTAATCCAGGATTTTTAAAAACGTGTTCCGAAATTTTTTCTTCTTGAAACTTGAGGGGTTTTGTTTCCATTATGCCCACAGCTGCTTGAGTGTAGCTTGCACTTCTGTGCTTGTCCACCATTCTCTGGATGCCACCTGCCCCACCCTTCCTCTTAAGTTGCCACCTTCTAACTCACCTGGATGGCTGCTCTGACAGCACCTCCCTCGGAGACGACCCTGAGTTCCCACTTCAGAATTTTAATCCACTGAGTCTTTTTCCGTGGGGCAAGTGATCAATACTGAGATTCAGATTTACATCCCTCCAAACGTATTAGTTACGAAATAACTGTTGCTATACTATCAGGAAAGAGGCACAACAAAAACAATGCTATTATGTATTTATGCTGCTCTGACCAGAAGAAATTCAAAGATAAAGTTGGTTAAATCACATATTGAAAATATTTGCAAATATGCTGTAGTATTTTATCTACACCAGATTCCTTTTACCTGTGTATAGAAAGAAAGAGAAGCAATTTAAAGAATATGGTCTCCAGTGAACAGGAAATGTAAATCCTATTAATGCTTATAGGAATTACACTTACACATTTAAAGGGCAGCATAGAAGACCTTTAAATTGATTACCTAACAAATGACTATAAAGTGAGAATAACTTTTTTTTTAAAGCACTACATGACTCTGTTTCAAACTCCACATTTCATGGATTTTACAGCCATGGAAGCAGAGTTTGTAAAGGTTATAAAAAATGTGAACAATATAGAACAATGGAAAACATCACAAAAACTTAGTGTTTACCAAATAATAATAATAGTCACTAAAAACTATGGTTAATTCAACATCAATAAAATAGGTAACAATACGGTTGTAATCATCAGGCAGGGGCACTATATTGGATAAAGAAGGACTTTCTGGTGGTAGTAAAGTAACTTAAAAGCAGCTACTTAAAAGGCCAAAGAAATTAAATAGCAGCAAAGCTATGGAACATCTCTGGGAAACCTGCACGGGCCAATTTGGAAGGTTTGATATTGGTTCAGACAGAAAAATTCCTGTGTGAGAGAGAGGGAGAAGGGCACCAAGGGGTGAAATAATATCAAATCTTGTATTTAACAAAAGCATAATCCGAAAGAATCTGATGAAATTCAGTGACTCTGGCAACCTCATGCTTAATTTTACCTGCAAACATCCTCCAATGGTGCAGAATTCTCAGCATTTTATCCTCGTTCTGTCCTTGCAGCAACATAAGAAGGATTATTTGGGATATCAGTGGGAGCAAATGCCTTTGCAAATTCCTTCCAATGAATCCTGGCACAGTGAGAATTTAGATTATTTCAGATAAGGTTATTGATGAGGTATTTGAGGTACATATCCTCTTCAATCCTTTGGATAGCACAGCAGTTTGCCTTCTGTTCATGCATTTCATTAAAGTTTTTTATTATCAGCACCACCCTTCTCTCATCCCAACTCTCCTCTTTCACATCACCTGTTCCTCCATGCTGTGGATTTCTGGTCTCCATTCTGACTGGTTTCTACAAAGGCATTATCAGTATTTTTTCCTCTCATCTTCAGATTGACACAATTTCTGGTGAGTGAGTGGCCTGCAGCTGGGTTCCCACCCTCCAGCCCCTCTCTGATGACAAGCAGGAAACTTTCCCCAGACAGATCCTCAGCCAGCAATGATGGAATAAAGCTGTGACATCATCTCTCATCCTTCCAGAGCTCTTAAACCCTTTCTGCTTCATTTTTCACTGTCATTGGCATGGCATAGACAGTGACTCCCTAGATTGGAAGAGGTTGTGTTGCAAATTAATAACGAACTAGCTAAAGTAATTAGCTAAGGACTGATTGCATTCTATGTCCTCAAATGCTGTAATCAGCCTTCAAAAGCAGGCACGGTCAAACAACATCAAATCATAATATTACTTGGGAGAGAAAAAAAAACCTCTCAAATAAAATAACCCAACTAAAAACCCCAGGCAGTCTTTTCTCAATCTTGGTAAATAAAAGAAGCCATAAATTTATTCCTTGACTAAAAGCAAATCCTATGGTCACATATAAAATGGGGGAAGTAAGTATTTACTCACAACACAATATAGGATATTTCTTACATGTAATTCTTGTTCATAAAAATATCATTATTGTTGAGTTGTGCAGGTCAAAGAGATGCCCAGGTTAAAAGGTCCTGTACAATTCGGGCTGCAAACCTCTGCTTTTCAAATTGTTGACTTTCTGCATGCAAAATGAAATAAACATGAACTCTTTATCCTGTATTGCTTGCACAATCAGATCATTAGATAATTAAAACAACAAAAGACATGCAGAAATATTGGCCATAGATGTAAATCAATTACTCCAAAAGCAATTACTTTGGATCTAAATTAGTCAGAGTTATATGGAAGATATATAATATTTAATTTGCTGTATGACTCTGGCGCAAATCCAGTCAGCAGCAGCAAACAAAAGTCACCACTTCTCATTCAAGGTAAAGAACAACCCAATCACTCTCTGTTGGTGACTCCAGCTCTGAAAGAAAAGATGTAATTAGTGCTGCAACAAGTTATGGCATGGAAATAAAATTGTCCCATCACAATTCGACTCGGAATGAGAAGAGCTGACCTGAAGGCAGAATGAGAACTGAGATCACAAACTCTTCCAGGAAAAAACAAAGTAAGGAAGGGAAGATTTCTTTAGCATCTCTCATTTTTCTTTCTCTTTATTTTCCTGTCTGGTTTTACCTCATCATTTTGAAATGCCCCATTACGAAAGGCACTGGTTCTTGCTCTTCTGAAGGAAGAAAGGACACCTGGGCAGATCAACCCCAGGGAGAGACTCAGCCCCACACAGACAAGGTCTTACCTGGCTGCAGATGAGCAACCAGAGAAAATTCCTCTGAACTGCAAATCACAAGTGTTTCTTCTATTTTGAAAAGCTCCATCTATTGCTCATGGCAAAATTCGCTGCAACACTTCATGTTTTCTTTTTTCCCAGTCTGAGCATGTGCTACCTTTCTCCTGCCTTTCCCCCAAACCCCTCAGTCCCTGCCCTACTCAGGGCAAAGCCTCAGGAGCAGCTCGGATGAGTGTTGCTCAGAGTTCTGTATATGGTCAGCTGCTTTGGGCAGCATTTTCTGTTGTTAAGAAGGACCTTACACAGGCTGTGCCCTGGAATTGTCAGAGGAAAGATTTTTGTTTGCATTTTCACCTGTTTACAAAAAAAAAAATTAAAAATCTTAGTCCACAGCCACATAAAAATGTGTTTCCTTTCCCAGCCTGTCACCCAGATTTGGCAAGGGGGGCTCTGGCACACAGCCCAAGAGCACCAGGGAAAATCCTCACCACCACGTTCGAGCTCACTTTGCATGGGCACAACTGCACAATGGTTGGTTTTACTTCCACAAAAGCCAAAAAGCCCCTTCAAATCAGCTGCAGCTCTAAGAGCTCTGAAGTTTGGTTGATGTTACTCCTGCCCCAGTAAGAGAAGTCTCTGTGTAAGTGACCACTGAGAACACAGTCCTGAGGTACAGCTGGCCATTGTCAGGGCAGGTAAAATGCACTCACGTTAGCTGAAGGTCATCTAGAATCTCTCACATGTCCCAGAGTGCTTGAAAAAGCTACATAATTTCAGGTAAATTACTTTCTATGTCAGGCCAATGCAACTCAAAAGTCACAGTTAAGCCTTTTCTTCTTAGAGGAAAACCCAGTGATAGGCAATATAAAGTTTCATTTTAATTCCCCCTTAGAGTGAGAGGAGGTGGGGAAAAGAGGAGAGTTGGGGTCTTGGATCAGAAGGAGAGAAGGTAATAAAATGCTGCAAAAGGAGAAGGGTAATAGCAGCAGCTCATCACAAAGAAAATTGCTCAAAATTCCGTAAGTGGTTCTAAGAAAACCTCAAATCCCCCCTAAGAACTTAAAATAGGACAAAACTGGGGCTTGGAGTTGTTCCGAATATCTTAGTCTGAGCTGCTAAATCAACTCTCTCTCTCACTATACATTTAATCTGCCCCTCTGTAAACAAACATTTGGGTGAGTAAGTTCAAGGACAGGGTGGGGATGCTGGAAGGTTCCGTTTTGGGAGCAGGTCTCTCCAAACCGGCAATTTCAAGACAGGCTTTGGAGAGCTAGCCCCTTTTAACACACTAAATGAAATAAACTGTTAATCAGGGGGACAGAAGCTTTTGTCATGCCTGTTTCTCAGTCCCCATCACCTCCTGATGAGGGGAGTCACAGCACAAAGCCCCCATCCCCGATCCTGTGCAACTACTGGAAAAATAAATTACCAAGCTAGGAATGTGAGAGAAAGAGCAATTAAATTTTCCTCCCCTCTTTTTAATCAAGGACTGTTTTGCCTCGGGGGCTTGGAGGGATAGGAAACCAGGCTTTTCAAGCTTCTGCAGAGTAGGCTTCGGAAAATGTCTGTAACAGACATCCCCGTCCTTTCCAGACTGTGCTCTGCCCTTTTTTCTTTCCCTTACGGCACACGTGCGGGGAGAGATTTGTTAGACCTTAAACTTGTCACAAACGTACTTGCGAACCATTTGGCCCCGTGTTCAGATGCTCCCGCGATTGCTTTCTCCAGTAATTACTCAGTGGGAATGTCACAGCAAGCTCCGTAAGTTACAGCTAATCACTCTTAAGTGCTGGAAGCAGGACTGTATTTGTGCAAAGAAACAGCAATCAAATACGGTAAGCAGATGGCTGCTCCTTGTCCTGTTACCACACTGAGCACAACAGATTAAGCCATGATGGATTTATCAGCACTGATGGATACATTAACACCATACGCTTTTATGGAATAAATAGCTTCTGACATCTCGTCATAACTTCTGATGCCCCGATTTTTCAAAATCTGGGTTGGTTTTCTTTTTTTTTGAAATGAAAACTGTAGATGTTTCCAACAAAGCCAGTAGGTTTTTCTATATTCTCCTTAAAAGCTGCAGCTCAGCACCTTATATTATGAAAGACACGATTAAAATCTCAACAATAGTTGGAGACGTCTACAGCATTTCTCTCAACCATAAATTCAGCATTCTAGAAGCTTTGTGACAATCAACTCTTGTAATTGATAAGTGCCAGTATTTTAAACTGAAGAAAGCATTAGCTCATTTGCCATATCTCAAGAACAACATATAATATTATGCAAACAGCACTAAAACAAACATAAGTATCCAAACCCTTTTTCTCCCTGATTTACAGGCTGACCTGTAGGCTGGGGGAACGCACTCGAAAGCTTAAATGCTATTTTGCAATCCTAGCAAAAAACACAGCTCAGATTTTTCAAAAGCCCTCATCTTGTGAGGTGCAGAAGGGATAAAAAAGTAAGCAATTTTTGAGGAATGTGGGTGTCAGCTGCCCGGGCTGCTGTCAGTAAATGAGCAGCTGAAATGTGTAATGGGTGCACTGATGCACTGACACAGCAGACGCTTCAAACCAGGCTCTGAGCAGGCACGGTCACCACACAAAGGCTGATCAATAGGTATTCATTTCTAGTCCTGCTGCCTCTAGAAGAGCAGAGTGCTGGCTGCTTAAACTGCAGTCAAACTGTTAACAAACCCATGTGCTTTCTGGAGACAACAGGCATTTTGGGGTTTCTATTCAGGGGCTCACGGTAGCAGAAAACAGGCAGAAAAGCCCATTCAGTGTCACCAGTGAGAACCAGCTGCACTGCTGCACCTTCTCCATCCCTCCCTTCACGTACTTGAGTTCCTGTACAGGTCATCAGCCCGGCGTTTGCTAATTGCTCGTCTGCAGTCTAGGTTTTAATCACCTGATCTATCAAAAGCCCTTCTTCCCCGTCTATATTCGTCTTGTCGGTTAGTGACATTTTTTGTAATGAAAGCAGCAGATCTATTGATAGCATCCCTCAACAGAGTGGAAGGCATCCTGCATCAGCTTTGTCTTCTAAACCAGCCTGTTCTATTACAATTGACCTTCTCCTCTTGATTACCACACAAATCATAGTCCTCTCCCCACTCCTCCCCCTGCTTCCCTCCCCTCCCACCCCTCAGTGTCTCAGATTATTCCTTCTGTAGCCATTCAATTGCCTGACTGCAGCTGGTAATTGGATTCACGTTCGGAGCACAGCTTTCTATGTACAAGTCTGGAATAATTCAGATAGGACCCTGGCCTAGGGCTGAGGCCATATGTTAAATTCAGATTTGAGTCTGTAAAATCTGGAGTACCCTGACAGAGGTATAATCCACTTAGCAGCACAAAATCCTGTCCTGTTTGGAACCTGCACTTATTCTCTTCTCTGAAAGTTAAATTTCATTTCATTACTCTTTCAAGGTATGAAGGGCGAGGCAGTTTTATTATAGCGACTTGGTGAAACGTGAAGGTAGGGATACTTTGGCAGCTGTCTTGACTCACTCTAGGAAACAATTTGAGCAATTTTCATGATAACACAATAATTAGACACCATAAAACAATGATAACCCAACCTGACAGCGTTCTCTGTGTATGCAGCAAACCATGATGTCTCCAGTCTGAAACTCACCACTGGGACCAAGCTGTTCCACTGAAAACCTTAAGCGCAGTTAGTGGTGTCAGCTTTCCTGCCACACGTATTGCGCAATTTCAGCATCAATTTAGTCACCTAAAGTTAAATAATAGGGAAATTAAATTCAGCCAGATACATCCTGCTGCAGCTGTGAGGGAGTGCAGTTTCTCCCTTTGTGTCTCTCAGACCCCCATAGAACCAGCATTAGCTTTTGTACTGACTATTTATTAAGCTTACAGAATTCAACTTGTCAACAGCCTTTAAGGCTCCTAAAACCTTAAAAAATCAAAAAAAACCTGCCATAATCTCCACTTTCAGCGTTCACATCATGAGAAGGAAGTAGCTGTTGGCTCCACCCATGGTCTCAGCTTCCTACAACCCAGCTCTTCGGAGCACAAGAGATTTCCTAATCTCTTCCTAATTAAGAGTTTAGAAATTAGGCTCAGGTGTTATTATATCCTCTCCATTAGAGGATTTTCTTCTGAAATCAGTTTATTTCTTGAGTTTCTCAGTGTATTCCAGCTTGAGACCAGGCCTCCACCTCTCTTTTAGCTGCCAGGGAGCAGAGAGCTTTGAAAGCTCCTGTGCTGCCTCTCAGGTGTGTGGTTGTACAGGTGGGCACCAAAGGTGCCTTCACAGACTTTCAAGCGATGAAACAATCAGCCTGAAGCAACTCATTTTGGCCTCTACATCTTCCAGAATATCAGAAAAGAAAGATGCCACCTTAAGAAAATATTTTGAAGATTTGACATTTGACTGAGGGGTCACCTCATACCAAGAGAGCAGCTTTTGAGTTTCTGGTGCTAAAGCACCTGCCTGTGGTGTGGAAGATGTGGGTTATGCTTCCAGCTGTTCTGGATTCAGAGCAAACTGGGAGCACAGGGGCCTCTGACGTCCCCGGGAAATGTTCTGTGGCTGCCCTGCCAAAATCAGCTTCGCTGCTCCATTCCTGAAAGCAGCTCTTCTGTGTTTAGCACTGCCTCCTGCAGGTGCGCACTCTGCAGTTCCTGGTGGGCTGCACGGAGTTCAAAGCAGCACCTCGAAACTCCCCCACAGAAAATTTAACTCTCCCTTGCTCCCATTTCACTCGATGTTCATTTCCAGGCCTAAATTTTCTGGCCGAAAATATCACCCAAAATAACACGTTCCTGCAACAACCTTCCTTTGGACAACTTTTCACTTCCAAATGGCCTTTCTCCAGGGAAGGGTAGATCTGGAGAAGCACCACCTCAAGAATCAGCCAAAATTATCAAAGTGCCACCAGAATAAGAGAAGAACTAGAAGTTAGTTGAAATTTTCTTCTCCACCCCTCCAAGTCTCCTGCATAAAGTTGATCACTGCCACCTCTTTCATCACAAAATGTCTGAACATTTAGGTTGATAGTGTTCACCTGAGCCCTTTGGCTTATGTTATCTACTTACATCAAGAAACAAAAATTAAACTATTTACCAAGCTTACAGATTCAATTTATCAACAACCCTTTAGGCTCCTGAAACCTTTCAAAAAAAAAATTGCCATAATCTCCACTTTGTGTTCCCATCATAAGAAGGAAGTAGCTGTTGGCTCCATCCCTGGTGTCAGCTTCCTGCAGCCCAGCTCTTCAAAACACCAGAGATTTCCTAACAATTTTTGAACTGCTGATTTCTGACTATTTTTTTTCTTTCTTTGCCTCTGGGACTTCATAACTAAAATCTGTCTCTGAGGTTGAAATGCTGGTGATGCCTAGATTTCCTCAACTGTACAAACAGGAGTCAGCAGTAAGTAGAATTTATCTTTTCACCTACATCTATCCTACAAATAAAATGGGGTTTCTTCTGCACTACCTGATTGAAAGTGTACTGAAACGAATGGAATCTGTCTATTGCTGACAGGACCAACACCCTTTGTGGTGGATCTTGTGTCATTTACTTTCCCTAAAATTGCATTTCCCAAAAGTTAGCACTGAAGTAAAAACCTCATCTTCCTCTTTCTCATTTTCACTTACCACTCACCTTGGGAATTCCTACCATTACCTCACCCTGTAAGCCTAAAAATGTTACAGAAGTGAGCTTTAAAGCCATTAAAATGACAGAAAAAAAACCTTTTTCTTCCCTTCCTCCTACTGTTTTATAGCTTTAAACTCTTGGCAAGCTGAAATACCAGTTGAGATGAAAAAGGCCATTTCTGGCCATGCAGTGATGGAGAGCCTCTTCACAGGTGCTGATCCACTTTCACCTCGTAGCAGGAGGTTGGAAAGGTCTGAAAAGAGACCAAAGAGCTCCTTCAGATTGCAGGGTGTGATTCACCTCCTCACAAGTCTTCTCATTAAACTCACTTGGCCAGACATTTCTATCAGGTTTTTAGACTGAAAGAACTAAAATTCAGTTCAGTGAAAAAAAAAACCACATGGAAGAACAAATTCACTTGTGACAGATTACTTCTCTCTTGGTGGTCATGCAAACAATTGGAAAATGAAGAATACAGGTGCTACCATCTGTATTATCTTAGTTTGTGAGATTTGCCTTAAATTTACATCACGATGTCTCTAATGTAACTAAACCATAATTCTCTCTGTGGGAAACAAAACCTGTCAATAAACTTATAAAAAGTGCTTTACTGCACTTATCTCAGTCAACATTTATTCTGTGAAATGTAATCAGGATGTTAAATGTTTCTGGGAGATTTGAGATGCCATATTTTGCCATCTGTTCTAATTATTTTTGAATAATTTGGCAGATCTTGCTTTTGTTGCTGAACTACAGAAGCAGATTTCACCAGTCTGAATTGCATTTAAAAAAAACCCCAAAAAAACCAAAACAAACCAAAAAAACCCAAAACAAAAAAAATCCCCACAACGAAAGAGATGGTATTTAGTTCAAAACTTCAACATTAAAGAGTCACATGCCAGTAGGATGCAAGCAGAGGTCCAGAACATCCTGGATGGAGAGATAAAGTAGAGGTAAGTCTTCACAATTCTCTGTGGGGTGACATAAAAGTGAGGAAAAAGCAGACACAGACAGGTGCTGTCATCATATTGTGCACTGTATTCCTGGCTTGTTTTCCTTGAAGAACTCTAAATGATTTTTTTAAAGTTACTCACCTCTTGATCAGAGCATCTGAGACCCTCACCCAGGCCCTCAAAAGGAGAAAATCATTATTGCCCTTTTTTAGATATAAGATAGGAGGCAATAAGTGATTTCCCTAAGGTCACACGGGACATCTGAGGGAAAGCTGAAAGCCACTCCCAGGGCTCTCCGGATCCAAACTGGAATGTTGGGAATTATCATGGGGTCCTTTTTGGAACAGTCATTACAAATGGAGCTGCACTGTTCTAGGACATGGAAAACTCACTGAAACGTTGGACAGAGCCCAATGCAATGAGTTTCCCACTTCCTACTACAGTGTAAAGGCTAAATACACATTATTAGGCTTCTGGAAAAGTATAGGAAGCAGGATGACCCAATACGAATTGGTACTGAATAGTGCACAGCAGATTTCCCAGTTTTTTATTTTGGAGATAACTCAGTCACTTCAACCTACCCCATCCAAAACCACTCTGATTTTGAAGAAGAAAAACTGAACAAAAAAACAAACACCAAAACCAAACCTCCCTCTGCATCATTTCATTGATACCACTGCAGGGATTGAGACTAGTAAAATCTATTCTCATTTCAAACTTCATGACAGTTTTCAAATGCAGTATTTTCAAAGATTGCTCTTTATTTTGGGTGTACAACATAAGGTCTGAGAGGGCCAACAAGTCACTGTAAAAAGCAGAAATACCGGAGCAGGACATTATTTACACGAGTTTTTCTGTGGCATATTTCTTTAGGAAAATCAAAATCAGTCTGTGGTAAGCAAGACCCACTACTCTCATCCCTTGTGATAGCACATAGTATAATATTAACATCGAAATTGCAGTAGCTTCCTTCAGAACCATAAAAATACACATACAAACAAGGTATTTTATTATATGAGACTACATTCATATGACTTCTGTAATTAAAAAAATTCAAGTAATGTAGGGTTTTTTGTGTCAGTCTCAACAAAATGTTAAAAAACTCCCAACATTTGCTTTCAGTCTTTCACAGAGAAAATAGGAACATTTCTACGATGTTCAATGGAAGCATTTTTTAGAAACTTGCTTTTTGTGAAACATTCCAAATGAACAAATTTGATTTTCTAATCAGCTGTAATGGTAATTGCAGTGCTAAAGCAGAATTCAATCCAGACACAAAGAACACGCAGAAACAAGCAGTGGATTTGGATCAGTCAGTGGACCAAATTCAGCTGTGGTGTAAGCAAGAGCTTGCTAATTTTAGTGAGAAAGGAACCAGAAGTTAGGAGGGAAAGAGAGAGAAATAAATGAGAACTCAGAAGGACATGGCAGATTGCCAGTAAGAGATGGAGTGTAAGTTCAAGTTTACATAAGGGCAAAAAAATGAGTGAAGATCAAAAGAAAAATTTCCCCAAGCTGTCTTAAAGGTGAGATACAGAAACGTCTTTCTTATTCTAACAAAAAATAATAACCACAACAATTTTACTCTAGGAAGCACAAAACCAGCCATTAAGAAGACCTGGGGGGAAAATAGGGAAGACTTAACATATTTCCTGATTTAGAACCTCATAAATCAAACAATAAACAATGTAATTAGGATTGTTTCACTCTTCAGACCTAATGCTTACTAAGATGCTGGGGCAAATACACCTCCTGTGCAAGTGGGTCTAACCCTGATTATCTTCTGTTCAAATTACACAGCTAAGATATATAAATATAACTTACAGTGGAACCATGGAGATGAGATGGCACCTGGGGAGGTGGCTGCCTGAGAGAGGCTGGAGCATCTGGGTCCTTTCCTGAGCCTCATGGAGGTCTCAGGAGGTGAGGGATTTCAGGCTCACCAGGCAGCTGTGGGTCCAAGCTTCAGCCTTCACCTCGCAGATGCCATTTGGTTCCTCTTCAATCTATGCTCTATGAAAGCATCCTCTGCCCCAGACCCAACAACCATTTAGCATGTTCAGTTTGTCAGGCAGATCTGGATTTGATACTTTGAAAAATGGTGACATTTTCTGTGAAGCGTGGCAATCCCCGTTCCCAGGAAGTGCAAGCGCAGCTCAGCTCCCATCACCGCTTGCCATTCAGAGGTTGGGAAGAGGAAAGGGTTTTGTTTTGTTTTCCATCCATCTCAGCAAGGTGCAGGAAAGATTAGCAGCAAGATTGTTCCTTTCAGGTTAGAAGTCTATGCAGAATAGTCCTGTATCCAAGCACAGTAGTCAAGAACTAACTCTGAGAACACATACCAGCTGTCTCTGAAATATCTCCTTAACATCAATTACACTGAGAGATTTTTTTTGTTTAGCAGCTTGAAGTCCAAGTCTTCTTTAACAAAAAAATATTCTTATCTACTCTTTATACACCAGTCATCAGGGGAAAACTCAGCTGCACATCCCTCTCTTCTTAAACAAGCAGCACTACATCAATTGAATTCTCATCTCAGACATGTTTGAAGACAAATTAACATTAAGAAAGTATTACAACATGACATGGAAATGGATAAAAACAATTACATCATTACTTTAAAATATGCCTACAGAGAAAGACTAAAAATCTTTAGCCTTGACTGTGGAATAAAACCCAAGTAGGTCAATTTTTGTCTCTCAGATTCCAAGAATTATGTGGCTGGAAAATTGCGTCTAATAAAATGTATAACTCAGCTAATTAATATCATTGCTCATAAATTCTCACAGAACTCACCCAGCAATCACAGTAAGTGCTGTAAGTATAGGGTGAACAGTCTTTCTATAAATCCATATCTGCCAAAGCAGGTTAAAATGCTTTTAAGTGAAAATTTTAACTGAGGAACTATTGCATAGTTTATACTAACATATGTAAAAAATGTATTCCCAGAAGAATACTCTCATAGAGCCTCATCACAGACTGTAAAGTTCTGCGCTGTGTTTATTTGCAGGAGGAAAACACAAAATGCCGACAGGAAATCCCACATCCAAGGGGGAAAAATGCATATTTAACAGAGGAATTCTGCATCCTCAAATTACAGCTGAATCCAGTACTATGATACATTCTTCAAGAACCTGATTTTTTTAAGGAGCTTTACATAAAATCCTGAAATAGAAAATTAGAAGGCCTGAAACTACTCAAATTGTGTAGCACGGAAGATTGTGAACATTTGCTCTTGACATTGTACCAAGCACACAGCCATAAAAGCTGAAATTAAGCATGTCTCAGCCTGCTCAGATTAGCTGTTTATTTTTTATTTTTTTTAGTTTGTATTTGAAGCCCTGTTTGAAATGGAGCTTGAGGAAGGATGCCTTTGTAGAACCTTCAATAAAGAAATATCCACATCAGAGACAAAATTGTAATTGAGCTCCTTTCTGGTAATCTATACAAAGAGGCAGAAGTCTAAAGGAAAACACAGATCAAATGTCTTACAATAGAAAATAACTGCAGACAAAAACAAAATCAAAAGAGACTACAAAGTGAGGTGAATATAGAAGTGTAATAAAAATCTCCTATGAATATACGTTTTATGAATAAAATAATGATCTAGTAGAGCTTGAATACATTTTTAGGTTTAAGAAGATTACATTGTGTTTTTCTAGGTCATCCACCCTTCCCTAATCTCATGCTCTGGATGTTATATGGGTTCAAATATTAACTACCACATATAGTAGAAAAGTTCTCAAGTTTTTTCTGTTTTGAAGAACAGCCCAAGAAGGAGGGTTCTTAAATAAACTCACATTTTACTGATCAGGTTCACAAATAGAGTGTCCTGAAACTTCAGTGGAAAGTAACAAAAATTTAGATGCAATATGTGGTTGAGTACATCATGATTAGGAAAACAAAAATACCCAACTCCAGGAGACAGATTAACCTGGTCCCATACTCCATGTGGGAGTAAGCAGAAGCACCACAAAGTCCCTGCTTTAGAGATGACCAGAAACACCTTCTCCTTGCCCAGATCAACCTGCAAACTCAGTTTGAGCCTTGCAACTGAACCAGGCATGAAAATCTGTGTGGAGACAACTTCTGGTGGGAAGTTGTCGCTCTTAAAAGATGTGAGTTGGCTTAGCATAAACATTTAATTTCGGGAAGGGTGCAGATCGGTGGCAACGGCTCAGTGCCTGTCCCTACACTCGGGTGAGCTGGTGACACAGGAGAAATGGAGAGAATAAGAGTGGTAGACAATGGAACAGTGGGTGGGAGCTTCCCCAGGCAAGCCTGAGCAGCTCTGTGTCAGATTTGTGCTCCCCAGAGGGCTGCAGCAAACACCAGGGCCCACAGCCAGCTCTTACTCCCACTAATGACATTTTTAGAGGGTGAAGATCTCATTGAATCCATTGATTTTGACCCATGGGTCTCCATTTTCTCTGTGCTGCTCGGTGAATTAGGCAGGCAAGTGCTATTAATGAGAGCAGGAGATGTGTATATCCAGTTTCTGACTCTCAGGGTTGCTAACACACCCCATAATTTGAGACAATTATGTCTTAAAGGCTGTGCTGTGATAGAGAAATCACTCGTCATGAAACAATGTTTAAGAGGTGGAAAAACCTTTGTTCTAATGCTGAATGAATTCCTCTAACACAGACTTTCGAGCAAGTATTGGATGAAAATCTCACTCTTGGAAATACCTAATTTAAAATAAGAGCTTATCTCAGGTGCTCTGGAATACTGGAACGGGGAGGCCCATTCCTGTGAAGCGCCTGTCCCAATTATTTTTGTCTGGAATGTGCTGGCCTACTTAATCAAAACAAAACCTAGGACATGGACATTTGGGGGTTTTAAGTGATTATAATGATTATGAGTGGGATTTCTCTGCTGCTTTTTGCAGGAAGATGTGGGTACCCATAAAATCCAAGTGACCTACCACCAATGCCATTATTTTAACTGACATCTGTGAGCATATTTTCTTAGGTTGCATCAAGACAGATGAGGGCCCTTTGTGCCCTTCTGACAGCAATGGCAATCATTAAAGATTTAGCAGGGTCATTAAAGTGAGAAATAGCAGTAATGCAGAGCTGAATATCACCATCCCATGTGGATTCCACTGAAGTGCAGAGAAAGCCAGCACAGAATAAGCCGAGATCCTGCACTGCCACCTTAACCTCATTTTACAGAAGAAGAAGAAAAGGGAGGGGGGGAAAAAAAAAAATCACCAACTTGTCTAAAACACATGAGAGAAGCACATTTCACCTGTATGGAGGCATTGCCAGGAAAGGACACAATGCTTCCCTCCCCATTAAAGCTCTCCCTGTGCTTCCAGGCGGTGAGAGCTGTGGGAGCACCGGGAAGTGACTCTGTCACATTCTCCTGGGGCACTGCAGCAGGAGGTGGCTCCTGGGCCACCCCTGAATGGGAGACCTCGAGGTGGAGCTGCCAGGGACAGCCTGCCCACCTTTGCTAAGTGGGAGGGAGCAGAGCAATCCCTGAGTCAGGAGGCTGCGCCTGGCAGCCCAGCCAAGCCTGAAGACTCTTCCCACTCCTTCTGCCTTTCCTCTTAATGCTCTTTCCTCTGAGCACGAACTAGATTTTTGCTGTTCAAATCCAATGTTGAAGCAACATCCCTCCACACCTTTGAAATTTAGTCCTTATGAAGGCACTGGAGTTATTTTTAGCTACAATCAAAAGAATGCAAAGAAACAAACAGCTGCAGATTTAATCAGCTTTAACATGTTTAACTACAAGCCTGATGACTGATAAGGCACACACCTTGCCAGAGCAGCTATATGTAAATTATTCTAAGGCTAAAAAAGGAAATTTTCTACAATCATTATCGCACATGTGTTCCATTTTTATAATACCTTGTGAACTGACATCACAAAAATTGCTGGAAAAAAAGGTACGTGGGGCTTCTAACCTCGCTTTGATTCTCCTGTTCATTATATCAATTGAAACAGGAAAGCTATCTCCTACGGAAATCAGTCACTGCTCTTGTTTTAATCCCCCCTCTTTGATTTCCCGAGCAGCTCAGATTAAAGATAGACCTTTCTCCTGTGTGCGATGCGGTGCCTGGCTGCGGGGCTGTGGGCAGGAGCAGGCGGCACAAAGCCCTTTGTCTGCCAGGGATCTGCTGAGCAGCCAACCCTCGTCCCGGGGACAGTGCCAGGCTGTTCAGTGCTGCTAGAAAAATGCTCCTTGTCAGTCACCTGAAAAATGAAACCACTCACAGAACTGGGCAGGGGGCAAAAATAATCATGGGTTACAAATAAACACGGTGGGGATCGCTCTGGGCATGCCAACACACACGCACATGCACACCTATATTTGTAAAAAAGAAAAGGAATGATACACACGAGCTCTGAATGCTCCACTTGAGCCAATTACATGTGAGCGCTCTCCTGCATTATGGATGTTGGGTTTGTGCGAGCTGTGGCACTCTAGAGCTCAAGTCTCTTTCAAGATAACTTTTGCCAGTCATGCATATCCCAGTGAAAAAAAAAAAACAAAACACACAAACCAGAACACTTCACGCTCCTATCTCCTCACACCTGATATATTGGTCCTTCAGAGTCAGACATCTTTATCACATGATGCACAAGGCTGAACATGTTTTAAACATATGTTTGACACGGTGCAATCAATCACAGCGCCGCTGATAGTGCTGATAGCTGGTGCACAGTGGCAGTGCCCCCCAGGCTCGTGCAGTGCTGAGATAAATGCCTTCCCCAGGTCACTGGGGGCACACACTTCACCTCCTGCCTCATGATACTTCCAAGGAGCGTGTTATCTCGGGGTAACACATGTCTGCTGCTACCTGGCTGTTTAATTACTGTACACAAAATTCCAAATCAGAGTCATTGTCATCTCAAGGTACCGCCGCGCGCTGCAGGGTCCTCCCCACGTAAGTGAGCAACTGATGCAGGAAACAGAATGACCTTGATAGAGATTTCTCCCCAAAACTGATGGCATCTCACGACTTTAAAGCACAACCTGGTGAAGAAAACAATATAAATAGTGTAATTACATTTTAAGCTCGAAAATTCCCAACAGTTTGCAGTTTGTTTTTAATACATAATTTCTCTATACCAAAGGTGGGTTTTTTGGGAAATACATAAGCCGGGATCTCTCAAAATACTTTCTTTAGGCCATTTCTTAGCAGTACTGAATGTTTCATCATTCTTAGAGACAGCTTTGCACTTTATGTGAACAAACACACACGCACACTAAGCTTGGGGTAGGGGAGACCCAGTCCTGAGTCTCCAGTGGAACCAGCACACATAGACAGGAGTTTGTGCCTGAATATCTGCTCTCCAGGCTCTGAACACTTAAAATACTGAGCACCTGCAGGAGAGCATCTTGCTACAGACACCCAGCTGGTTGTACATTTCTTTTAGAAGAGACCTGATCTCAGAGCTGAGATGCATTTCCTCCTAACCAAACCCGTTCCTACAAGCAATAGGATCCCTGGTCAGTTGTTGTTATCTATCACTCCAAAAAGAAGTAAGGAGCAGTTCACCTCATTATCCACGTGCTTCCAAGTACCTCAGAAAAATATTCAGTCATATCTAATTTTCATTGATTTTTTTTTAACACTCAAATACTGTGAAGCACCCAGACACATTTATTTACTACAAATCAGGAACTTTGTGGGCAAATGAGTAACTCAATGGAAACAGAAGACTTCATATAATCTCTGTGCTGTTCTGAACTGTGGCTGCACCACCAGTCCTATTCTGACCCCGAGAGCAATTGGTCCTGACTTGTCATGGGATGAAAATCCATCACTTGAATTGCTTGATATTTGGGATGGCAATCCATTATCCAAGCTGCTTGATACACTGCACATCAGACAATATCTTACCATACCTCACTAAGGGAAGATATGGAATAAAAAAAAATAAAAAAATTTAAAAATCGAGCCCTAGAGAATCAATAAAGGTGATTTATTGCAATCCCCAACCCAAGAGCAGGTTCATTAATACCTAACTCCATCCTGAGAGATGTTTGCGCAACCCATTCTTTTACATAATCAAAATGGCCTTAGTATAAATAAGGAGCCAAGACACAGTAACATTTACAACTAAATAAAGGGGCTAAAAGGTTTAAAAAGAGATGGCAACATCAATTAACTCTTAAAAAGCAATAGTTGAATTTTTTTTATTTTTTCCTAGAATCAGGTTATCTTCTAGAGGCGCATGAGCACTTCTAATCAATCATTCATGAATACATGCAATTTGAATTCTGATTTTTTTTATTGCTTGGACAATGTCTTTCAAGACGTCTAAAGCAACCAGAACTTCTCTAAAAATTGCTCTTCTCTTTAATCCTTCCATTTTTTTTTGTTGATACATCCATATGTAATTAAAAGCAATTTATGAAGATACCCAGTTCTACAAACTGGAATTTATTTAGTATCTATCTACATTTAAAAGTCAAACTGCCTAAAAGGGAAAGATTTTCTTGTGCAAACAAATGTTTCTGAGGTCTCTCATATCTACACTAAAGGCATTTTAAGGGTTTAGCTTTGACCTACAGTCAGCCTGACTGAACATCCTCACTGTCCCATGGCTCTGAGATGGGTTAAAAACACAATTACACTAATTTCTAATGGGCAGTTAATTTCCCCTTTAAAGGAACGTAGTTCACACGTGATAAAGAAGCTGTTTTCTAGGACCACTCACATACACACACAAAAAAGCCCCCAACCCAACTCAAAAAACCCCAAAGATACAAGCAAAAAGCCATCAAACCCACATCTTTTTATCTCTTGGATGGATATTTTTCAGCTCTAAAAGGTGTTGCCACAACTCTTGCCCACCTGTGATTTTTCAGTGTCGCTTTCCATTATGATCCTTCTCAGCTGTGAGAAAGGAGAAGAATTATGAGCTCTTTCACAAAGGATTTAGTTTTATTTTACTCAGGATGAGAAATTAAGGATGCCCTGACTGACAGCATGTGGTTTCTATTTCTGTTTATAAGCAGCCTTACAATAGTAGGTCAAAAGGATTAGAGGAAGGTCAGTGTTACTGTTCCTAGAGGAAACCAGGAATTGTAGGTTCTCCTCAGTGTTCTTGCTTTCCAAAGAAAGTGGAAATCTTTATAGGACAGGGTTTTTCAAATGCCTGCTCTTATTAACTTTTCCTTTAGTAATAGAAGTAAAGGACAGAGTTGTGGGATTATTTACTTTTTTTCACTTTCATCTATTACAAAAAAAGCATTGTATCTAGAGCAAAAAAGTTAATTTGCTGTCTGATAGAGACCCTGATGTTTCTTTTGTAACTACAAAGCAAAGAAACAATAATATCAGTACAACACTCATACTCTCTAAGGCAAAAACACATGCAGAAGCTGTAATATTTCTAAGCAACACCACAAATATCATAAAAGTTCTCTGCAGTTCAGTGTTTTCATTTTCCAGCCTCTTACAACAGCCTAATCTTGCTGTTCACCAGCACTATAGGTGAAAAACATCTGCTCAATTCATGTGGTTTTACATCAGCTATTGATTTATTGACAACTTGCAAGTAACTGCCAATCTTTGACCTGCCTATGCAGATCAATTCCAACAACAGAGTAGGTGAAACCAGTATTTTGGGCACTTGAGAAACGTTAATTTGTGCTCACAAACATCCAGGCTTCACCCTGCTATGTCATTTCTTTTCAGGCTGAGGTTTTTTCAAAGTTTCCCTGCAATTCCCTGGTCTTTCTTTAATTCAGCTGATGATTGACTCCCTGTTTAGCGTGATGGGTGCTCGATGTGAGTGGAGAAACTGCATCCTCTACACAGCAGAGGAAATGGGGCCCATTTGAATTTTCTGAATTGCATAGTACAACCCTCACTCTATTAGGAACTATTTCTCCTTGCAGAAAAGAAAAAAAAATTAAAAAAGCTGTAATGCTCCAGTTGCTTTTAATGGTTGAAAAATCACGTTCCCTTGAGTGAGAAGATAAGCTGAGAGGATTTTTAATTAAAGCTCACTCTTCCTCGTCTTTATCCCAAAAGTCTGTTTCATGGTATAAGCCAATCATTCCCTGACACTCCAGATGTCTTGCAGGCTACCTGGGTGCTCTCTTTCATAAAAAAACAAGGTTGCACATCCCAGACAGCCCCTGAATTCAACTAAGCAAACACATTTGTGCCAACCAACCTGCAAAATGACTCTGTTGCTCTGTTCCATGGAACGGATGCAGCCAAAAACGCCTCCAGCAGTGACATTCCAGCTGGGAAGGGCTGAAGTGAGGGGTGCCCCCCGTGATGCCCAGCAGCAAAAATGCTTCCAGCAGGCTCCAAAGCATCAGGTACACATCCTCTGGTTCTTGGTCCTGGGATGATTTGACCCTGGAAGTGCAGATTTGCAGGAGGAAGGGGTGAAATTAATGGGAACAATTGAGTAGGAATAAATTTATAGATACATCATAGCAACACAAACCACCTAAAGAACCAGGGCTTGTCCAGAGACTTCACTGAAGTTGCTGAAGGCATGGAATTTACCCCAAAAGGCCAGGAATTAACAACTGGCAGGTCAAAACCAGTGCCAATTAATCCAATACTGTCCCAACCCCAAAATTCTGCTTCCAAAGGCAGATTGCAAAGCACCACTGTGCTCTGCTCCTCCTCAGTGAAAGCTTTCACAGAGCGGCAATATCTCTCTTGTACAGATTCCACGGATGCATTTTGCTGTGCTCACAGCTGTAGCAGCAAAAAAAAAGTGGGCAAAAGTCCTGAGAAAATCTAGAAACTCACTTATTGTTGCCTTTAATGGCAGTATGTGGTATGTAAATAACCTACTTATGTAGGTTTTTTACATGACAATAACTGAAGAAGCAAAAAGACTCTAAAAAGAACCAGCGAAAGCCTAGATAAATAAGATCTGTGTACTAAACAGCTCACTTAAATATGGTGAGCCGAGCTTTTTGTATTTGCCTTTTCTTCAATCTGTGTTTATACTGTGGGATGTTTGGTGGTGAGGAAGGTACCAGAGCATTGGGGACACAATCTTCACTGCTTTTCTCCCTCTCCCATTTATAACGTGTGTTTTGTTTAGATAATGTTTTATTTAAATTGGCTGGGTTTTTAATTACTATTTTTACCACAACCTTGTTTTTGCTGCAATTTTCATGATTTTGCCCTGAACTCCTTTGATTACTCATCATATTTTTATGACTTTTATTTGCAGCACGGTTATCTTTTGATCCTCTGCTGTTTGCCCGTATGTTTAAAGATTTCCAAACTAATTGAGACAATTAACTAAAAAAGACTAATTGCATTCATAAATGAGATGTGGCACTTTTGATTAGCAGGTGGCTCCTTTCTGGTTTGGATGCATAAAAGCAGATGGAAATGTGGCAGACTTAGTTATATTTAATGTGCCCACTTCCTTCCAGACTGCTCCTCTTTCCAGTTAATGACAATAAAACCTATAAAATCTTCAGATTACTCCTTTTGGGTTTTTTTTTGCTTCTGCCATTTCTCATTTGAAATCCTGGCCATTCTTGACTAAGAGTTTCCAAACTGTTTTTTCTAAATGTTTTGCCACTTCTTCTTACAGGCTTCAAGGTGCCTGGAAGAAGGAGAGGATCGTACATACTCAAAAATAAGAAAATTGCTACTCACTTTGATGTGCAATAAATGGTAAAAATAATTTTTAGTAATTTTTTAAATGCTGAAAAATACAGCTATTGTTCTTATTTCTTGCTGTATTTCCATATAAAAGAAGACATATAACACTTCTATTCTATATCCAAGATTTCTTTCCTGTTCATTTTCACATATTTTCTCCAGTGCCCCAAAATCACTTTTCATAATCCATAATTAATTCTTAACCAAATGCACTGAGGATACATAGAAACGATTTCTTTGCTGCCCTGACAATCTATGACAATTTTAGCACTGCACAAAAGAAAAAAAGCAACAAAAAATAACTGTACAACCACATGACAGCGTGGGAAATTACCAGTTTATAGATGCCTGAGGAATGTTAGTAACTTAAAAATTTTATATCTAAAATAAATACACTGCCTTGAAGTTCATGGAAACAACTTCACAGTTTAAGTGTGTTTGGAAAAAAGAAATTCAATGTGAATCCAACACTGGCCATTCTAAGTTTTAGTGCTTATTGTATAAAACTCTTCTCTATACACTTAATTGAGAATAACTCTGCAAAAGATTATCTGGGATTTATGCAAGTAAATTTTGTTTCTGTTGGTCCAAATGATCTATTTGACTCTAACTTTTGGATGGTGCAGCACTTTTGGGTGGAGGTATTTCAGAGTAAGTGAGAGGAGAAAAATTTTTTAAAAATCTGAACATAGCGATTAAATTTTATTGAAGCCAAAAAGCTGAAGTTCTTCCCTACTAAATTCTGGTGCTGTGACTCTCTTCAGTGCATCTGACCACACAATTTTTATGTAAAAATATAAGAAAGTAGTGTAATTTTTGAGATATTTGGTGCCTAGCAGCTTCATTTGTGTTGTTTCATGGAAGCAAAAACTGGTTAGAGGAGAACACAGACAGACTGTGACAGAACACCTGCTGTTTAGAGTAATGTGTGAAAAAAAGAAAGAAAAAAATCAGCTGATAAACATGACAGGGTGGTGATGGTCCAGGTTTTTACCTGCATCCAAGAGCAAGGTTTCCCTCCCTAACTCTGGGTTCCTTTTATCTCCTTTCTCCTCCATTCAGACACACACACTAAACAATAGGGCTGAAATGCAAAGATTTCGGATAGCAGTAATGAGAAAGTGTCCTAAGTCCCAACCACAAATTAAAAGGACTGCCATGGCATTCAAATTAGAAAAATACGACACATGGGGATTTCCTGAATTCAGAGCTTTTACTATATCCAGTATATTATTGTGAATAACAGTATGCTAGGATTCTAAAATAACTTCAGACTGTCTTGTCTTTAATTCTCATTCAAGATATCTGTCTTCAGCAAAAAGTTTAGCTGCATAAGGACTTGAGGATTTCATGAGTGCAGCTCCATAAAAAAATACCTATTTGCTGTTCAATAAACAAAACCTGAAAGTTACGCAGGCCAATAAATCTGGGTAAGTGCTCTTAGTGCAGATGCTATCGAGCACCAGCATCCTGCATCAGCTGTTTAAAGCCCTGCCGCGAGGAACAGGATGACTCAGGGAATTGGTAATGGGATACCGAGCCCTTCACCCCCGGGTCAATAGTTATAACCTGAAACAGAGCCCGGGAGTCAATGCCATGCCAGCCCCATCTACTGCCTGCAGCCGAATGCGTCTGTGGCCTCCAGACAGCTCCTGCACGAGGAACACTGCAACCACAACAGGCGGGAGAGAAACCCCTGGCACTGATATCTGGCACCAGCAAAAGAACGGGAAAACCGAGAAGTTGTTTGGGGAAATTTGCGGTGCCTTTAAAATAAGTAAGGGGAAGTGTTTCAGTAAAGAAGTTAAGGGAGAACGGTTTGCAGCAACTTTTTATCTTTCTATGGTGCTGGCAACTCCTATGGGCTTGAAGCTTCCTGAAATTTAAAGCCTTCACCACCCAGGCAGAATATCAGGCAATGCAGACTTTGTGTCCCGTAAACACCGAGCAGCATCCGCAACCTGTGCACATCAATACGCCCCGGGATGTCACCTCTGTAACTACACACAACCTTCAGCTGCTCTGCCATAGCTCACACCTGCAGAGACATCTCTGTCACCATCACAATGATGGTGACATTCAGACTTATTTTCAGATCTGCTAATAGCACAAGAGGGTTTCCAGCGATTTGCTCCGTGTCCTGATCTTTGTGTGTCGTCGTGCAGCCTCAGCCTCTTGCTCCATCATATCCACCTCCACTCCCAAGGCAACAAACTGCACAGTCTTTGCAGAGTTTAAATTCCAAAATACTGAGCACCACTGCTCGTGCAGTAACAGAGTTTCCACTACGGAGAGGCTAACAATGAATAATTATCGAAAATATGAAGGAAAAAATCGAATATTTCAGTCATTCTGTATGGATCTAAAACATGTTTAACCTCACCACCACCAAGAATATCAGAGAAAAAACCATCAGGATTACCTTTATCTGGGACACATGGTACTGATGGGCAGCAGCTCTTTTCTGGAAAGAGGATCTGGATTAGTTTATTCCAGTGTTTATTGTTAAATTCCAAGAACAGGTGCTGGGAGCCCTCTTAATCTTTAACCGTGACGACACTGACAAATCTATAAACCTGAAAAACACTCCAGTGTCTCAACTCATCATGCACAATGTTTTAATCACCAGAGGAAATGTATCAGATTATCAGAAACTTCCCTACAATCACGTGGATGGACTTTTACTACTACACTTAATACCACTCTGAATGAGCCAATACGATTTCTTTAGATGTTCTGTACCTTTTAAATTTATAAAAGTTCGGATATGTTAAGCAGGAATCATGAATTTTTAAGATAACTTATTTTCTTTTCATAAAACTTGCACTCTTTACCTTGATTACCAAAGGACAGCTAATAAAAATTAGGGATGTTGGTCTCCTCTAACCTCCACAGCATTTTTATTTTTGAGTGCTCCTTTAAAGCAACATGTTATAAGTAGTAACCGTTGTTAATACTTTTCTTCATATCTACAGAAGTTTTTTTCACTCAGTTGTGACTCATTTCTTGTGAGTTATGCATATGAGTAAAATGTATGGATATGTTTTTGTTAAGTGGAGATTAAGCTTTGACTATCTTTTCTTCACCCACTCTTTGAATGTAAAAATATTCTTTTGGTGATGAAAAATAAAGTACATTCCTTAATTTTCAATATTTTCTTCTAGTTTATGCTAATACCCACAAAGACTGGCAGGTTCTGTACCTAGAAATAGTTTTCACTAGAACAGTAAGAAAATTAATTTTTTGGTTGACTAATGGGATTCTTTTTTTTTAATTCTCTTTAAAATTAAATTTAAATAAGAGAAGACTAGAATTCCAAAATGAAAAACATTAAAAAGAATTTGTAGGTGGGTGTCTTCTCCCTATCTCCATCCTTCATTAGGCAAAGACAAAAAGACATAAGGAAAAAAAACCACTTTGAAATTGGTGTGATATCAGCCAGTGCCAGTCAGCTGAAGAGGCATTTGTCTTCCTCAACTCTCTCTTGAGGTTTTTTTGGTGCAGGCAGATTTATGAGGTCAACACCAGGATTTTGGCACCTGTTTTCCCACCATTTTTTTTAATGAGAGCAGAGCATCCAAATCCTCTTTGGACAGCTTTCAAAACAGCAGCTCCAGCTTCTTCGTTAAGCTTTTTGGGGGACACAGAGGTGGCTGTTTCAGTGCTCAGGGCCATGAGGACTTTTCCAGGGCGGGGCAGCCACGGGACAATTCCGGGAGAGAGGCAAAAGCCAAAGCTGGGGTTTTCTCTGAGCCCCCTGTGCTGATGCATGGGGCCCTCATCCACCTCCAGCCCCCTCCTCACCTAATTCCCAGCACCCGTGGGAATTAGGAATGCCCATGGTGACACACAAACCTCCCCTCAAAACCTCCTCCCAGCCCTGCATCCCATTTCTACTCCCTGGAAATGCATCCCACCTCTCTGGGCATTTATACGGTCATCCCTCTGCTCCCACCCTCTCCTGCTGGGTTTCCAAATTTGACTTTGATCTGGCCAAGAGGTGAGCTGAGTTTCCCCACCAGGGTTTCTCTTTCCTCTTTCCTGCAAGCCTATTCCCTGGCCTGTGACAGCACGGGGAAAGGAAAAAGGGCAGAAGAGAAAAGCAGACAATAGGAATTGAAGAGGAAAGCAGACAGGTATCTGGCTCTCTCTACAATAAATGCATCCTTGCTGAGCTGAAGAATATCATTCCCAGAGACCAGCACAAATACATTTCTGATGTGCATTTGCCTAAACCAAATTACCAGCTGCTTGTTGGGTTTTGGGTTTGTTTTTTTTCTTTTAAGCAGTCCCTTTTGCTATTCATAGTCTCTGTGAAGATAATTCGTGGCATTTTGTCCAGCATTTTCCAGCTTGTGGAGCCAGAGCTGGCTGAGCTCTTCACAGAGGGCGCTGGATTGAATGCAGGTAACGGTTGTGAATGGGGAGCTGTAATTTACTGACGGCGGCAGGAGGGAGACAGAGGGCATGGCATGGTTTCCAAGGCATGAATTAGAGTTCTCTGGTGAAATGAGGGTGCTTTGAGCTGATTAAATTATAAGAAATGTGCACCTGGGCTGCATAAAGATCTGACGTCCTCTCCCCGGAGTTTGACTGATAATATAAGTGATGTACATCATAATTTCTGCATCATCTGAAAGTTTAATACGTGTAATTGTGAGCTGCTTTTCTTCTCTGAAATTGCAAACACAGCAAAATTGCAGGCTTGGTGCCACTGATGAGTCATTGTTGGCCTGCTGGATCTGTATTACAATGGTCATACACAAAGAGAACCATGACACCCCCAGTTTACCATCATTATCTGTTTCCTTTTCAGTTGTTTCCACAGCTGAGCAGCTCAGGCAGAGCCTGGGTCATGTAGCAGGGGGAGGAGGAGGAGTTGAAATGGTAGCTTTTAAGGGAGATGAGTTAGGTATGATCTCAGCCATCTAAAATATACAGCTATTTGCATGACAGCTGCAGGAAAAGGCCCCTACAAATGTATAAGGTACATGTGCAACAGCAAAAATCCAACATTAATGGATAAATGGAAGAAGTGAACGTTTTTGGTAGCAGGGCATCATTTTCCTCTATATGTACCTTTTGAAATTTAGAATGCAATATAGAAGAGAATTTAGCCTATTTCACTAAAATGGCAGCTAAAGATACCTTAATATCCACCAAAAAAAGTCAGCAGTTCAGTTGTTGAAGCACTCTGTTGTCAATTTCTTCTTTAATTTTTAATCTTCTAATTCTTTAATGTGTTTTCATCACAACCCTGGAAGTCTGGAACATAAATGTAGACACATTATTCTTTTCAGATACTCTAAATCTGAATTTGAGAACCCCAAATGTTCTAAATTGAATGTTAACTGTGGTTATTAAATATTGAAAGAAAACAAATTACCAAAACAATGTATACTTATTTAGAATTAAAATGGGGAGAGCTGAGGAGAAACATCCATATTTAATAGATCAAATTGAGTAATATTTATATTTTTGAACATTATAATAAAGAAATTTTTGGGGGAAAAGCCTATGAAGGGATCATCTGCTGTGTATGATACATACTTGCATAAAGAGGTCAAACTTGATGGGCACTGTCACCTTGGAGAGAATGAACTCCTTGAATCAAGCTCATGCTCTCTCTTTTAATCCTGGGAAAACACATTCCTCCAGCTCCAAGGCCTGTGGTAACCATCAGACAGCATCCCTGGGATACACAGCAAGGCTGAGGGGGTTCATTGGCTACACAGCCCCTACACAGCTCAGGGGTTCTGACAAGTTGTTGGGCCCTGAAATGTGAGCTGTGGATAGATTTGGCATCTCTGTTGCAAAGAGGAGATATCAGTAAAATGTGTAATAGCAAACAAATTTTCATATTATCTTGTCTGACAATGGGCAACCAGTGTTATTGACTTCACAAAAAAAAAAGAAAACAGGCACAAATTTTGTTCCCAATTCTGCTGATGTAACAGCAAACCCTCTTTTGTTAAAAGCAGAAATTTTCTTCTCTAATGTATAAAACCTTCAAAGTGAGGAGTTTATTTTATCATAACATCATCCTAATTAGAAAAGAAATCCAACGTATTTCATCTGGTACTAGGGCTTACCATAACTTCTTCTCCAAATAAAACTGAAAAGCCATTATTTTCTCCATGAGATGAAGTGAAAATAAGGAAATCTGAGAACCTGTACAAGTTAGATTTAAGGTACAACCAATAGAAGCTCTTATGCTGTAAGCTCTTATCATTTGTTTCTTCAGTGACTGATACAAAGGGAGAAGTCCAGTTTAGAGTAAGCAGATGGAAAATCCCATGGAAATCCCTGGACAAGTGCTCTGACTAGAGAGAAAATAACTGTATATTGCATTATTTTTCTTCAGATGACAGAATCAACTGAGAGACAATGTATTGGTTTTGGAGTCTGGGTTTTTTTTCTGAACTAGGCAGATAAGTAGATTAAATTAATGCTTATGAAAAAGAGCTAGTTAAATTTTAAAATTATTTAAGGCAGAGGACTCTTTCATTATCTGAAATAAGAAATTGAGGCCTGGCAATATATGGCTGTGGCATAAAAAAAGAAAAAAGGCTTACTGTCACTTGGTAAATAAACATTTTCAGTCATCCCTGACAGTGACACCAGTCTGGACAAAATCACTGCACTCCAGCTGGTGCTTAAACAACTCTTTTTTTTTTTTTTTTTTCTTCCAGATTATGAGAAATAATCAGAATAAATAAGCCAAAGGAGCAATTGTATGTGTAAAGTGTTGAAAGTAGGCTGGTCCTAGGAAAAAATAATGAACTGGACACAAAGAACATTAAACCATAAATGAACAAAGCAGAAGGATATAACTGCTTATTTATTAAACAATGCTCTGCCTGCCTTACTTTCCATCCACAGTATCTTGAAACAGCCTCATTGGGACCATTACCAGAGCAAATTACTGCCCAACATGAATAAATATGGAGAAGTCTGGGTCTAAGCTTTTAAGTGGTTTGGGTTTTGGTGGGGTTTTTTTAACGTTTTAATGTGTTTTAAATTGTTTTTATTATTAGGCGCAGCTACATCATGGGGCAATTCTCTACAGATGAGGCTGAGCTGAGCTCCCTGTTGAAAGGTCAAGGCTTGCAAGTGTTACTAATTAGGGACGCAGGCACAGAGTGAGTTATGTTTCCTCAGATAAGGAAAAGGAAAGAGAACCTAGCTGTTGTTTAACATCACATGAAATCATTTGTGCTTCTCCCTGGCTAGAGTTTAAAATATCATGTAACAGATGTCTTGGTTCCGAAGCTGCTTTTTGCCCTACCCCATAGGTGCGGGATCACAGAAAAGAAGGCAGGCATACACTAGGCTATTTCAAACTTCAGAAGAAAGCTTATCTATCACAAAGGTTTTGTCAGTCTCCCAAGAAGAGGGGCTAATGTGGGATTTCTCCATCAGAATCCAGCTCAGTGAATCAAAAGTCAGCGTGGAGGAGCAGGTGATGAGAATGCACCAGGTACAGAGAAAGCAGGAGGTGATGCACAAAAGCTGAAAAGTCTATTTTGTGAGGTCAGAGAGGTGACAGTTGAGACCACTGAATCAGAATGATCTTTTCAGGCTGCAATTCTCATCAGGGTGAGGGATGCTCTCTTTGAAGGAAAAAAATGTTACAACCATTACATGGTACAGCTGGTACTCAAGTGTAACTGGAAATGAGAGCAAAAGTTCACCGCTGCTGGCACCAGCCTTTCCTTACAGTATCAGAAACCCCTGTGAATATTTGCAGTTTGGGAACTAATGGCCTCTACTAACAAAACAAAACAAAGCTTATTGAAAAGGCAATGTTAAAAGAAAACCACAACTTATTAGAGAATGAAAGTTAGTTTTTTCCTTCCAAATCACAAGTTAACCCAGCAGGTTGAGACTCACGTCTCAGACAAACACCCACACCTGAGTTCCTGTTACTGAGGTGATGGAAAATATGATAACTTACAGAAGTGAATGCAGAGGTTGCACTCCTGACAGCTTTAGATTGCTTTGTCTAAATTAATAACAACTCTGAATAAAAGCCTTCAAGTCCAGCCGTACAGTCTCACACTGAACTTTTCCATTAGTGTCCCTGGCCTCCCAGGGGTCTCTTCTTGTACTTCGTATGTTTATGGACAAGACATAAATGACCCTGTATGCATCAGCTGGTCTCAGCGAGCATCTCTGTCCCTCTCCTCCTCTGCTATTCATCAGAACTCTTCCCTGTGATTACACCACATGCCAGAAACACAGTCATACCTTGAAATGCTAAATGAAAGGCCTACCAGCTAATCTGGGAAAGCTTATTCATGCAGGCTCGGTGTGAAGCAGGGGCACTGCAGCTGATGAGGCTGTTGCACCTGCATGTGTGAGTGGCACAAGTGCCTCTTGCAGACAGATCCCTCCCGCTTTCCACTCGGCTTTTCCTTTCTCCTGCTCAGCAGGCAGGGAGTTTATGAGAAATAGGAGGTGTGCGTGATGCAGGCGCACACAGAATGTGTGAAATAATAAACCTCTCGCCTCCACTCGAGTCACAGAGAGGCACAGCTCCTGTCGCGAGGCTCCGGCTGCGGGGCCGAGCTCTGGCTCAAGGATTCTTGCTCAACCCGGGATGGGGTCACCAGACAGCCTGGGCAACATAGGTAACACTGGAACTGGCATCACCGCTGAGAACACCTCTATTCTTATGGACTGATTTATTTTGTCACTGCGACTCAAAAGACCAAATAATCAACAAGAGATGCTGTCAAATGGGTGTTTCCCGATCATATTAAAATGTTCATTTCTAGCGATGAACTTAGGTCCTTAAAGGAGTTTCAGGAAGGTCACTGGGAAAAAAAATGCTTTTAAAATATATACATTTGCTGAAAAGAAAGTAACTGAGTGACTAGTTAGGGCCTGAAATTCAGGACAAACCGAGCTTGGCTGCTCCCAATCAGGATTCTGCTGAGGGACAAGAATTACCCTTGACAATGCTGCCTGCTGGTCTGGTCAGCATCTTGTCTGTGGCATTTACTGCTAACTACATCATGTGGCCTGATGGGTTTATGATGTGCACAAACAAGCCCTAAAGAGTAAAATATGCCCATAGAAACTCATTTCCAGTGTGACCTATAGCAGGATTAAAGCGAGGTCTCCAAAGGTGAAAGGGGAGTGTATCCATCAGCTGCTCCCCCTCAGCCACAGAGCTCATCTCCAATACAATTAATTGCCAAATCAGCTTATGGACACAAGATAATGAAATGCTATTTATTGATTTGCATCTTCATTGAAAGGGAGGGAAAAAAACCCAATCAAGCTGGTTTGGTGTGGAAATTTCAAAGCCTTTGTCTCACATATAGATAATACATTGAGGTTTTATTGACACTATAATAAAATCTTGCAGCCCATAAATATTGGGCTTTCTCCTTTCTACCAAAGGAAAGAAATTTCAGCAGAACAAAGCATGTGTTACAGATTCTGAAATGATCCTCCCTGCACGCTTATTCCAGATTTCAGAGTGCCTGTTCATTTTCTATCACAACACTTGCAAGAGGCTTAAACTAAATTGAAATAAGGGACGATATCCATTTAAAATTAAAAGCACCCAATGTTAACACAGTGTCAAAATACCTGCCTGCACTGAAGGAGGCCTTTCAAGCAGCAAAGAGGAAAAGCTTTGGTGAATGGCCTAACTAAGGGTTTAAATAATTCTAAAACAAATACTGGAAATATACCAAAATTCAGCATTATTAAAATTCTGCTTATTAAAATTTCTTTATAAAAAGAAAACTTCAGAGAAAAAAGCAAAACAAAAGCATATTATAAAACAGCTTAATAGTCTGTTCTCTACTATAAATATAACTGTTTGTCAATATAATTATGCAAACAGATCTAGTCTTGTACTGAAAATTCAGCAGTAGCAAGAAAATGCCAGAAAGAGGCAAACTCTCAGCACCAAACTCACAAAACATTTTGCCACGCTCCTCATTCTGTTTGGAGACACCAACAAATACTGCAAAAGTTTCAAGAAAAATTTCCCCTTGTCATTAAAAGGGACATTTTCTTAAGCTCCTTAAAGGAGTTTAAGAAAAATAAAATTAAAGCAACATCAGAATATTTAAGGCAGTAACAAAAATCAGGATGGGGTTAGTCCAATGAAAACTTTCACACAACCAGGACATCACACTCTTTGTCTGGGCTTTAACAATTAAACATTTTTCTCTTTGTTTTCTGAAATTTGCAATACTTTCATCAGGCACAATTTTGCTTGATGCATTTTAGATTCATGGCTCATGCACTGATTCTGCAGAAGCTGTACAAATACCCTGAAGTCTAGAGACATCCTCAAGTCTCTGACTTCGATGCAAATTAAGCCTGTTTTTGAATGGGTACTGCATAAAATAGGTTATCATTGCAAATACTTGGAATTTGAAACTCACTTCCCATTTTCATCCCACAGAATTAGCATAACATTTACTGCTCCAGTGAATATTCCCTTTATATTCCTTAGAATATTCATGGAAATTAAATGGAAGAGAGGTACAATCAGCTTCATTGAAAATTCAAATGAATGTTTTCTATTTTTGGCAACATTCCTCACACATCATTAAAAACCAAAACAGTTATTCCGTGTGAAATGCAAATATAAACAAACAAACAACAACAAAAAAATGCCCTGGGACTCCCTCTCCCTGCCATTGAAACTGTCATTGCCACCCTCCCTCCCCCTCCTCAAGGAGGAAGATTCCCTGGTGACACAGACATCACGTCCTTTTGGGACTTGCTGCTCCCAAGAGCTTTGGTTGATGTGGGCCTGCAGCTTCCAGAAGAAGAAAAAAGGGTTGAGGATAAAAAATGATTGCATAAAACAAGTTGATACCAGAAAGAACCACAACTTGCTCCTCCCCTTATTCATTTCCTTCTCCCCTGCCAGCTGTGTGTCCTGTACAATGGGCAGGTGCCTAAAAATGGAAAAAGAAAATTTAAAAATTAATTTTATGATGCGGTGATACTCTCCAAAAGGAAAGTCACAAAATAAGTCGTTGTATAAAGCCACTCAATGGCTTTGTAATTTAATTTTTTTCCAACTTCTGATACTTAAAAACAGCTGCTGTTTTCAGACACCACTTTTCACGCTAACATCAAAACTATCTTTTCACATTAGGACTTGAAATCCCTGCCACTATAAATAGACTGAACCCAAGAGTGAGGTCCAAGGAAGCAGCACATTTGGGTTCCATAAATAAGGGAGGGGAAAAATTATGCAGCACCTTATTCTGGCCAAAATCAAGTCAGAAACAGGTGGCAACAAGATCACCAGTTCAGCCCATTAGAAACACGACCTGCTGAAGACGGAAAATCAGCTCCCGGCTGCCCAGAGCGAGAGGAGGACACGGCCTGGGGACAGCCGTGTGTGCCATGGTGTGGAGCAGGAAGGAGCAGGGCGCTGCCCTTCCAAGCCAGCAGGACGTTCTGCACGGACAAACCATGCCCCTCTGCCTGCAGGCCCACCTTTGCTGACCTCAGTGCACATAAATCACCTCTGGCTACTTCTCCCTGGATATTTATTTTGGCTTAAAATATGAAATATTAGGAGAACACCTTGCACAACAACGCATATTTTACAAAGCAACTTGGTGGAGAGCACTCTGTCAAACCACAGCCTGGCACCAGTAGCCATGAAAGGCTGCCAGTGATCCATCTGAAATGTCAATACATCATTACAAACATTCTCACTCGGAGCTGCTTGAAGCATCCAAAGGCAGCAAAATCAAAGGGAATGCTCTCCCTTTTTCAGGAAAAAAAAAAAAAAAGAAAAGAAGTGAAAATAGGCAATTAAGTTTCCCCCTAGAAGCAGCCCCTTCACATTAAAAGGGTGATACTTCAAAAGACAGTGAAGAGGAAGACAGTGTGTATTTCAGACAAGTTAAGTGAGGAATCCAGGACAGAGTGAGAGGCCTGTCATGCAGGAAATCCAGCATTTGAACTACGAGCTAGAAATTAGAAATGAGCTAGAAGCCAAATTAGTTCTCTATGCAGAGTGCCCACCGAAGAGAAGAGCACGCAGAAAGCACAATACTGGCAAAGGCACTCTCATACTCCTCTCCTGGAGGGATTATCTACAGACCTTTGGCTTTGGGTCTCATCAAAATATTAATTGTGAGAAAAATGGGCAGCCTAGGCAGGACATGCAGGTGATGCTGGCCTAGAAACCAGATCAAAAGTAAATAAAATTCAGTGCTTGGAGACAGATTTCTTCAGGCATTTCTCCTGGCCTCAGGCAGAGAGCAAAGATCTTGTCGTGCATTTCCACCCTACCATGATGGTACCATCACTTCTGATAGGGACTGGCATGGCAAGAGCCCCAAAATTCTGAGATATTCCCTTGTGCTCTCTTCCTCTTTTCCAGGCCTCTTTCATCTTCTTTTCCCTGAAAAGCCAGTCAGGAGCACGGCTGGGATGCAGGAGCTGAGTCTCTTTGGGCTTCCCAACCCCTCTTCTCTCTCTCTCTTTGAAGGCACCCAGGGCTGTTGTGATGTCAAACTTAGAAACAAGGACAGGAAATCTGTACCCTTCAACCAGGCCAGCCAGCTTCACTTAAAAGAGAAAGCCCCCAAGAAACAGAAAATTCCTCACAGAATAAATATCCAGAAAATCAAACAAAGTTTCCCCTTGGAATTTCTTTCCACTGGTTTCTATGTATTCACACAAAGCCTGATAGCACTGAAATTCATGTGGTTTTAGGAAGGATGCAAAAATGAGCATAGAGGAACCAAATACCATGCAAAAGTCTCTATTTCTGGTAAGACTGCTCTATGAGTTTATCTTGTCTGTCATTTTTATCTGTGTAGGAAATTATCTATAGCTTTAATGTGAGATTAAGGGAGCTGAGCACTTCTGGATCATTGGCACTCTCTACCATGCTGCACAGATATTTTTGTACTGAAATTATATTAAATCAACAATAAGGCCTCCATTTGGCATAAATTTCACAAGCGCTTCTGGAAAAAAAAAAGGAAACACTTCAAAGAATTAAATAAAAGTTTAACAATTTTTCAAAAAATAATATTTGAGGAGTGGGGGAGAAAAGAAATTATTTATCTTGAATATATGTATCCATATGCTGAGGATATACTCTTTCATGTTATTGAATTCTTAAAATGTAGGAATAACATGGCTTCTTTTAAACGTCATCCAACTGTCTTAAGCACAAAAGTACTTTTGTTCCTGCTTGTTCTGTTTGTCATTTTTACCCATCATGAGCATATCTATTATCCCATGCTATTAAAAGTGTCTATTAGATTTTTGGTTTTGTTTTGAGTAGGGAGACTACTAGAAAATATAATAAACTTGTAAAAAGTGAACTTTTCACTTATTATTATGTCTATAAAACTTAATATTTCAATTACTCAAAAAAACCCCTACCTTTTTATCAAATTCAACATTCTCTTAAAATAATACTTCCAAATACTACTCAAAACCTTCAACTTTTTTGTTCCATTTTCATAAGGTTTGAGGTAAAAATTCCCAGAGATGAATGGTATCTTGAGGTAAGAAGACAATGGCCACAGAGCACAAAGTGACTGAAAGGCAGATGAATATCTAAAGGCTTTTATCACAGCTTTATTTGCTGCTTTCATCCTCAGGCTCCTTTTCCAAAGTTCCCTCGTTGCAAAAAAGTGACAAAATTAAAAGGATGGTTCATTCTAAGTGATTTTCCTTTGAAGTGCTTTATATAGGCTGAAGACCCATCCTGAAACTGTCCCTACCCTGGCAAATGCAGGAATAACTGTAAACTGCTGGAATGGGGATATTGCAAGAATTTCAATACAGTGCAACACCACCACTGCACTGACACCAGTAGGAAACCTGATGAACTGCCAATGGCTTTGAAAATTGATGGTCTTATTAAAGCTCCTGATGCTGGTGGGATCAGCCAATGCGGTTTAACTCAAAGGATATTTTAAAGATTTTCTTTCTAAGCTGCAAATTCACACAGCTTTCAGGCTTTTTTTTCAAAGACTTATTGATGTCTTTTGGGTTTTTTTTTCTACATCTAGATTTCTTACTCTTTTTTTTTTCTTTCTGCTACCAAATTCAATAATGATATCAAGATCCATTTTGGTTTTCCCTTTTCTGAATTTTCTCCGCTTTTTTAAAATGAAATAATCTTTCCTGCTATTTTATAAAAAGCAACTTGTACAATCCATCATTTCTCACAATAAGGGACTAAGAGTTTCATTTCACAAAAGTGTGCTTTAAAACATGGCTCTTTTTCCCCAAAAACTCCAGCAGTCGTTTCTATCCTGCATCAGTTCCTTCAGCCCCAGCTGGGCTGGAGTTAGGATCTGTGCAAACACACAAATGCAGGGGGTTCATCTTTGAAGTGGTCACTCAGCATCACCCAATAAAGGACTATCAAAAAGGAAAAGTGCTTTAGAATATTTCCGTATTTCCATGTGGTGCAGAAGCACACCAGCTTTTGCTTAATATTAAGACACCCTTCAAAGCTACAAAAGTTAAAACATTTCTTAATGCTGTATACACTGAGACAATTGGACAATACTTCAAAGCTCATGGGTTTAAATCTTTTGGTATCACTACCATTCAAGTAAAAAGTATTTATACAACATTGTCAAACAAAAGTTATTTTGCAGCTAATCTGACACAGTTTTGGAACAGAAGATAATAAAAATCTATTGCATCCTGTTTATTTTCTGAAAAGGGTGAAACGTGATCAGATCGGGCGTTTTAGCTCTGAAAAACCTTGAAAACATTGACATTGTTTACATGATTTCAATATCGAGTATTTAGCAGCTCTAAACCAGGAAAGGTGCAGAGTAAAAATCAACAGGCTTTGAAAAGAGTGCAGAAAAGGCTCAGATAAGGCCACCTGACTATTTATCAAGCCCCGAGACTCGTGAGCCACTCCTGATGGGCCATGTGAACCAGAAACACTAAGATGTATTCCTCTATAAATCCATATAATTGAGAAACACTCCAAAAAATTAAGATCCCGTTCTGCCCAGCAGCCTCTTACGAATAGCAAGGAAACTTATTGCTGCCTATTGCTTGGCTGGGAGCTGGAAATCCTTTTATTAATTCATTCAGCTACTACCGAGAAGTTTATGTGAGTGTTTTCCACGAGTTTGGGAAGTGTTTAATCATCAGCCTTTTTACATTCATTTCCTTCTAATTCAGCTGCTTTAGAACGAGAGGTAAATGCACCCATGCCAGTAAATATTCAGTCTTTCCTTTCCGGCATCAGCACCCAGCTCTTGTAACAGCCAAATGCTGGTGGAATAGTCTACACATCAGCCTGAAAAAATAGCATAAAACCTACCTGTCCCTGCTGCTTATGATCCCTGTAAATATCAGGCTGGGTTTTTGGTTTGTTTGTCTTTTTTTTTTTTTAATTCCATGGTGTTTTTCAATCCATGTCTTGGAAATCTAATAATTCATCTTTTCTGGGCATATCATTAAGATTTACAAAGTAAAATCATTCACTTCACTCTGTGTGATGCACTAGATACTTAAATAAGCCACTAATTAATGAACCAGAGAAACGGGCTGGATATTGGGTGAATATAGATAAAACTCGAAGACCTGCGTTTTCAATTCGAGCAGCAACAAAAGCGCTGCCCCCCAAAACAGCTTTTCAAGCTCTCCTTCAACAACGACTCCCTCCTAAAAAGCAGAGAGATTTACCTTGAATCTGATGAGTTTGTCCAACTGTTTGATGTCGGAAATCAACCTAGAAAAAGGAGATTTTAACAATATTTTTTAGAGCTGGATATATACCCTCGGACAGAAGCACACAGGAGCTGGACGTTTTGGCAGTTTAATAACCCATTCACCATCTCCAGTCGAGGAGGACAAGAACTTCCCAGGGCTGGGACTGAGCCCTTGGGTTGGATATGGGCCATGCAGCCTCCCAGGTTTCTGAACTACCCCTCAGTGGCCAGCACCAATCTAGGTGTCAGGAAGAGAGAATGTTTATTTTATTTGTAGTCAAAAGAGAGCTCTCAGGCCCTGTGGAGTACCAGGCACAGACACTGCTCAGTGTGGCCCATCTCAGGTGAAACGAGAAATAGAATTCCCAGTTTAACTTCAAGATCTGCATAAATTGAAGGCTCTCTGTAGCTCTGAATAACCCACGGCACTGCAAAATTAATTTCAAGACTAATACCTGCCTCATCCTCAGCATTATTTCACCTGAGTTTATATTTCACTCATTATTCCACAACAAAGATAGCTTTAATTCACATTCTTGAAATCAGAAAACCAAAATCATTAAACTTTGTTGCATATATTTGATCCAGTTTTGTTTGGATTGCAAAGAAATATAATGAAAAACAACAAAAATATTATCACGACAGTTAAACGCTTTGGTTCAGCCCCACATCCAAACATATTCAATGTAATTTTGTATGGGTACTTGGAAAATATGACTTTCTTCAGAGCCACATATCTTCCACTGGACAGCACACATATTCCACAGTTGTCTAAACACAAATTCCTATTTAAATCAGTAATTTATTTGTTTCTCATTTAGATTTCATAAATCAAATACAACTCTAACAAAGATACAGTTTCTGAGTAGAGACTATGGAAGCAGCAAAGTAGCTTCCATTTTTTAGTTTCATTTTCTGTTCTCCAGCTGAGTTAAGCACATCCTAAGTGTCACTAAAAGTGACTTTTGAAACCCATGCAAGAATGTCAGCGACTCTACTGCTTGTATATAATTTACTACATCCTGAAAACAGTAATTTATATGGAAGTGGGACTGAAATGTCACAACACAGCAGAATTACAATTGCTTGAATGTTTACACTTTGCTTTTCCTGTTTTTGAACATATTTTGGTCCATTTAAAGATGAGATTATATCCTAAATTCCTGAGGTTTACAAAGATTACTTTCAGTAGAATTGCTAAAATTCCTGTAGTTTTTAGCAGCAGAACTTTAACTATTACATTATCAGTGAAAACAAAACAAACCTTAAGCTGAATTCCAGCTTCACTTCTGGAACAAATGTAAACAGCTTTGAGTTCCACTTAAATATTGCCAGAGAATATTTAGAGAATATTTATTTATTTATGATTTAGAGAATCATCAAGATTGGAGGAGACTTTTAAGATCATCCAGTTCAACCATCCGCCCAGCACTGCCCCTGTAACACCTGAAGAGTGAAAAAATTTTGTCTAATATCTAATCTGAATTTCCCCTGTCTCATCTTAAGGCCGTTTCCTCACATCCTCTCACTGCAGGTACAGCAGAAGAGAAGGAAATCTCATTCAATATAGTCAGTAAATAATTTTTTAAAAACTCAGCTCAGCACAACCTGCATTCAAAAAGGGCAGAAATAATCAAAATAGCAAGAAGAGTAGCGAACTTTTCCAGATATTACTCTGGCTAATGAAGTGAGAGGTGAAAGTAAACTCTCTGAAATATATTTTGCCATAAAATTGTGTCCTGGAACAATCCCCTGCCAAACAAGAAGATAACAACAGAGGCCCTGAAGGATTTGTTACTGTGACTGATTTTGTTTAACTGGTTCATACAAATTGTTTGGAGAAATGAAAGTGGCTGTAGGTTGTCAAAAACTGCAGATTTATTAAAAAGAGCAATAATAGATGGAACCCTCTCAGGGGTAGGAAATAAACATGAGGAATCTGAATAAGGTAGGACAATAGGGATTGAGAGATCATGTGCAGTGTCAGGAGATATGATAGAATGCCTTTAGGGAGGCCCAGCAAAGGATTAAAAATAACTCAAGTTTGACAAGTCATAGAGAAGATGAATCATGGCTAATGACAAAAAGAAACAGCACGCAGACAGGATCACACAATTTGTGTCACGCAGCAGTGAGGACGTCAAAAGGTCAGGGAAGAACTGGGAAGTGAATCAGGCAGTTCTGGCATGGATTCTCATCAAATAAACAGTTTTCAACTTTTAGGAGAGCATTTACAGACTTTGTGTGCTTTTAAAAGGGAGCAGTGATTTCTTTTTGAAAAAAGAGTCATCTTCAGTCTAGCCAGGATTTTCCTCCTTTTTTGCAATGAAGGCTCCTTAACACAGTTGGAGAAAACAACAGTTGGAATAAACACTTAAAACAAGAAATTGGTCAGTGATTACTGTGATGCACATACCGGGGCGAGGGAATTGCAGTGAAATTCCTCTTCTCTCTTTGGGTACATTATCTGTTTAAGAGACTGCTTTACAAAATGTTTGCTCTGTTGTAGCCAGTTTCTTTGGGAATGTTTATTTTATGGCAGAGAAAAGGGGGACAGGAAGAGAGGAAAGCAATGCACACAAATCTCTGAAGAGGGAAATGTGTCATTGCCGTAACAGGCAGAGCAACAAAAGAGCTCTGAGAATTTCAGAGTTAGAAGAAATAAATGCTCCATCCAGTGAGATTCTAGGACTTTCATATTTTCAAACCCATGCACAAAAATACCTACTTACACCCTCTTGAAATCCAAATTTTCTCCAACTTCTTCTTACCATTTTCTATAGTGCTCACTCTCAGGGCTTAAAGCTGTATTCCGTTAAAATAATTCTCAATAACCACATGTTGTGAAGTCATGCTTATGCCACAGATCGAACTATTTGTACTTCCTATACCAATCAAATATCTCTCTTATGGTGAAATCCTACTAAGAAAAAGTAGAACAGATTTTTCAGCTGTTAAATAGTGGTTCAAAGTAAATATATTTCCCTCAGAATAGAAAGATTTTCTTCTTTTTTTCCCTTAAAAAGATATGAATTGGCTATGTAAATTGCACAGTTTTTAAGCAAAGCAACTTCTCTGTCCGAAGGCATAAATATTAAATATTAGCTTTTATTCAAAGAGTGATAAATTGTAGTTATGTCACTTCGACATTAAAATACATTAATATTTTATTTCGTTTCAAACTGGTGGGATTTATTGACATTTTGAGCGTTCTCAGAAAATGAAATAACAGTTCCAGGTTTAGTGTCAGCAGGGCAGGCTACTTCAAAATTACAAACTCAAACTATTAATAATGGAAAGCGAGCTTTTATTTTGATGTATCTGTAGACTCAATTCATGCCCGCTACACTTGAACCTGCCTGTGAAAGTGATTGATCAGAAACAGCAGATTTACCAATAAAACCAAATTATTAGAAAAACCTCTAAGTGCATTTTTTTTCTTATTTCTTGTTTTACTGTGAAAGTGAAGAGTCTATGTTGTATTATCAAATTTTTCTGGGCAAAGTTGAGACTAAAATATAATTTCAATTAGAAAAAACCCCAAAACTTCAACCCTCCATCCTTACATGTAGAGTGATAACTACACAACACCTGCACACGTCAAGGTCATTTGCCATCTTTCCCACAACTTCCAAGGATACTACTGTGATATAGAATATTTATTTTTATTTTAATGATAAGTAATCATTTAAATCTTCGATGTAATTAAAAAAATTATCACGATACTCCTAAGGACTGCAGTATTGTTAAATATGCTAAGGAAAAAAAGTCAATTAATTAAAAATAAGGCACTAGAGAGTGAAAGCAGAAGCTTTCTGCTGTGAGCTCTGCATTCCAGCAGAGCTCCTTGATTCATTGGCAGAGCATTTTTCTAACAGAAACAAACATTAACTGGAGAATATACAGGAACAAAGCAGTAATTTCAAGTTCTGTTACTATTTCTAGAGAGCTACAGCTACAAACATTGAAATTAGGATTATAATTCAGCTTCCAGTAAGGAAAACCAGCCAGAGAGGTGGCCCTGCACATGCTCTTTGCGAGGGCCCATTCAGAGTTCCAAGTCTTTGGTGATAAAAGAATCATCAGTAACACCCTCATGTCTACAAATTTTGTCTTGAGCAGGGCTCAGGCAGATATTCCTTTCAAAGCTCCATCAAAAACAACTTCTGTAATTCCTCTGTTCTTGAGTTACAGCTTGGATCTTTACCCAGAATGAACAGACTTGTTGCAAAACAGCTAAAAGCTACCATAATATTTTTTTAATGAATGCAAACTTTATTGACTGGGGGAAAATAAACCACAATATGAATCAATTGGTGCCTGTTCTGACTGTGCATTTCAGTGCTAACGCTGTACAGGATAAGCCTAAAGAGTACTTGGGGATAATTTGTGCTTTTAATTTGCGGAGGTTTTTTGGCACAATCCAGGGGTCAAGTTTTATTTTTGTTTCAATTCACAGCACAGCAGTTCTGAATAACTCAGAAATTTTTTTTATATATTTACCTATTTAGTTTCCATATCTGGCACAGGGCAGACCCTGGCTTCTCTTCACAAAAGCCACCCCCCAGCACAATTGCTCCTATGCCCACTATACCAGTCTAAATGCGACCCCCTATGATTCAAAATTCAAAATTATCAAGGAAACAGTGGGAAGAAGTTGCTCTTTCAAACTTATCCTGCAGCTACACCTCAGCTCTCAATGTAAAGCTGTCTCCTTGAGTCCCATCTGACTGCAAATTCTCATTAACGCTTGGCAATTTGAACAACTACAGCAGTAATTTCACAAGAAGATTTGGCATTAACAAGAGACCAAGGAATAAATAAAGGAAATGGAAAAGTTTTTTCATCCCTGCTTCTTTCAGGGTTTTTTTTCCACTATTTAATGCCACCTTCTATTGTACACATTCAGCTGTCCCCCAGCCTTGCCCAGGATGGTTACGACTACAAAAAAAAGCGCCTCAAATTGAACACACACATCTGCTCATAAAACAACTGCCTAGAGAAGTTTCTGTACTGATGCAGAGCCACTTAACTGTCCTCAAAACTTGAATTTTAGGCCTTTTGGAGGGCTATAATTATGGACCAGATTACAGCACCACGTTTAAATAATTTGTCCCAATTATTTAGAAAATTGTGTTTAAGAATTTATTTAAAGTACTGGGAAGGAGAAAAAGCAACAATTATGATTATTGAATTCTACTTCATATCAAGAGACTTAGGCTGCACAATTCTGTCACTTGTATAAACACAAAAGAGGATGCAACATGGAAAGCTAAAGACCAATCCTGTGAGAATTACTGGAATGACTTTGATGAGAACAAAACTGGCACCAGATGAAAAATGAGCCTAAACTTTAACACTACATCTAAGGTATATTAAATATTGGTCCCATTTCACTGTCAGCATACAAGCTGTTAAAAGAATTACCACTTAAGGTGCACAGAATTGGGAGCCCTTTTGTCCCAGGGGATGCAAAGGAGAATTATTGAAATCTGATGACAGCAAGCAGATGAAGTGAGAGGCTGTCAGCTCAACACTGGCTGTGACACGCATCTGTACAAGAAATTGATGATGGGTGAAATCAGCCTTTACATACTTTCAGATGAGCCTCAGCCCATACCAATACCAAATCCTCTTTTTGCCTTTTTCCCCCTCATTGTTTACTTTAAAAATAACGCTTCTAAGCTAATGTATATTTATTATCTACTTTCTAACTCTTTCAAGGGGTTGTTTTCCTCAGCTGTTGGACAAACCCTGCTCATGCAGAAAATAAGATACGTACTTTATAAAAGTTTTTTTCTTTTTTAATCTACTGAATAGACATTTTAAAATAGCTGCTCCCTCCCTTTCCCATTAGAGCTGGCCAAATTCTGCGCAACTGATTGCTTTATTGTGGAGTCCAACTTTTGGCTCCCTGGTGCCAAAAGGCATAATAGATAAACAGCTGGAGCATTCTCTTCACTTGGAGATTACATTTGCCAAGAATGCTTTTGACTGTGAAAGCAAACACACACACACAGACACGCACAGACAGGCACACCAGGGAGAGGCTGAGAAAATCATCTCTGGAAAGCTGTAAACACTGCTCATTCCTTCTTTTGGGATGTGCTGTTACGATTAGGACTGGGCTGTGGAAGCAACTTGTAGTGCAGGAGAAAAACCACGCACAGAGATGGAAAATGAATTCCCTAAGATCATAAAGAGCTGCTACAACATAGACAGGAATAGAAGGCAGCAACATCCACACTCTGGTTTCCACACCATTCATTCATTCTCTCCCTGTTCCTGGGAAATTTGGATTGTAAACTTAACTCCTCGTGGATTCTGCCTCTGGTTCAGTGCACATTTACTGCTATGTATTTCCCCACACATGTAGGCTATGAAAAAGGACTTATTTTAGAAAACATCCATATGCTACAAGCTGGAATCTTTAAGAAAGGAGAATCAATGATACAAAGAAGAAAAGGAGTTAATGCAACCAATATGATGCAGGATTATTTTAGCACTTCAAACAAGCCAAGCACAGTGGCAGCAATTAAGACCAAGGAAAAGATGGGAAGATGTGACTGCTTGGATTTAGGATCCTGGGAGCAAGGTCTGGAGACCACTCCTCTGTAGTCAAAGATGGCATGCAAGCAATGCCTCTCAGTCACTGAGAGGTGATCTCCAGCAGGAATGGGTGGGGATGATGATGCCTTTTGGGCTACCGAAAAACAGAGGCCAGGCAAAATTAAGGGAATAAAGAGGGGTTATGTTTATTGAAGGGCCTTCAGGTACATTTTCAGGCAGATGAAGCCCCCCCTAGGGGCTACACCCAAAATATGAACAACAGGTCATGGGTTTTTATACTTTTATAAGTTTGGTCCATTTGCATATTGGGGGTTAATCTTCCAGTTACAGCTTCAGGTAATGAAGTAATTTACTCCAAGTTTGCTCCCCCTCAACTCACTTTTGTTTCCATTTCTTGGGGCTTGAGACAGTGAAGTGTCCTTGATTCTCAGGCCTAGAGAGGAATTGTTGTGTCTGACCAAAATGGGAAATCAGTAGCTAACACTGTATATGGAGTTGAGAGTTCTATACTGGAGAATTATAGGATTACAAATATATGGAAAATATTTACAGGATTACAAATACATGGAAAATATAAAAGCTGAAATCCTAAATCATCAGTGGAGCCAAGATGAAGGTGCCACCCTGAAACCTGCACTGAGGAAGTCTGCAGGGGTGGCAGGCAGCACAGTTCCAGGGAAGCACATAGGAAAAGATGGTTTGGAGAGAACATGAGGAGAAGGGTGAATCACAGACAGCACACACACACACAGGTCATTAAGGAATTCAGAGGTAAGGAAGGAAATGGATAGTTTTATGAGTTGGAAACATCAAGATCAAGTTTGAAATGACTGTTGTCGGATGGGGCTCTAGGCAACCTGAGCCGGTTGAAGGTGCTCACTGCAAGGGGGGTTCCACCCTCAAAAGTCTCTTCCAATCCAAGCTATCCTACGATTCCATGACAGATTCTGAGAGAGTGGACTTTTACTGGGTAAAGAAGAAATTTGATTAGAAGAGGTTTGTTAGGATGTGCACAAGGATGAGGAAGGTAAGCTCTGGCCTAGGCTTATTGGAAGGTTTAAGGCCAGGCATTAAGACCTTTTGCCCCAAAGAACTTACACTTTCCACAGCCAAAGTTCTTGCCCAGCCTGGGACTTTGCAGAGATCCAGCCTTTGTTAATACATGGATCAAACTCACAGATGAGCTCCAAGTGTGAAATATCCCATCCGCCCTGCAGCACTCACCAGCCCTGAGACAGAAATAATAATAATGTGGTGAAATGGGATATGGCACACACCATCTGGCAGCTGTGCAAACAAGAAGAAGAACCCTATGAAGAACATTATTACACGTTTGGGGACCTGCTGATTACATTGCATGTCTAAGGTTAGACATTTTGGTGTGTAAAACTTGAGAACACAGTCTAAATCATGGATAATTTAATAGGTTGCACATGGAATTCACCTCCAGTCTATTAATTCTTTTCTTATTCAAAAATACATCCCTTTTTAAAAGAGTTTCTTGCTTTTATGGTGAGCTGCTTTAGCTGTAGTTTCAAACACATGAAGCTGAAAAAAAAAATTATTTTTCTGTAACAGTAGGAATACATAAAATGGTCGAGTCCTATCAAGGTGTTCAGCATTACCATAGAGCTGAGAGATAATATTTCGAATTAATCTATCACCTGCCCAGATGGCAAATCCTCTTCCCCTTAGAAAGACCAAGGGGGTTTTTATTCATACCTTTTTGCCTTCTTCCCTCTCCCACTCTCATCCCACTTATGAAGGAGAACAACAGAAAGTGATTAAGGAGAGCGTGTTAATAAAAAACGCTCTTTAAACCAACAAGCTTATGGATTTTGAAGGACTGCCAGGAGAGTCATTAACAGAAAAATATTCAAAAGGCACTTAAACGTGTTCTTTGACTTCAATAGATTTGTTTCTGTCACCTCACAAGAAAACAGAACAACAGAGAGCTCAGCCTCATCCCCTGGCTTGTTCTGTGTGCTCGACGGCGCATTTCAATGACCCACTCGAGCCTGCCTTTGCTGCCAGAATTCCCTCTCTTGCTCCCTCTCCATCCAAGAAATCCTTGTCTTTCCTTCACCTATCTCACATGGACTATTTCTGCTGTTTGAAGCTCTGACTTCTCACTTCTTTAAGCTATGTCTATTTACCAGGGCAGCGTTATTTCATCACACATGACTTGTACAGGGTCCCCTATGCATTCCTGAGCTCTTTTTCAATCTCCTCTCACCGCCTCATGCCAAATTCCTCATCTCTCTGAAGTGCAGTGATGTGTACATCAGTCTGGTGCTGCAGCAGATGGTGCTTGGGAGAAGAGAGACCAAGTTCACAAAACGGACCAATCTAAAACTGCAGATGATTAAGTCTTCCAGTTCTGGAGGAGTTGTTTGAATCAGATGTCACAGTAACTTGGAAACTGATTTCAACAATCTCGAATCCACGTTCCTACAAGCAACTGGCCTTAGCATCACCAAGAAAAAAAAATTTTCCTCTCAGTTCCCCTATAAATGCAGGAACATTATCAGCTAATATTGCTTCCTCTGTTCTTTCATGCTGTCTCAGGATTTAAAAGCATTGCTGCAGAATGTGGAGCTGCAGAATATTTGTTTTCTATGGAGTTCTGTTTCCTCAGGTCTTCTGTCACCACCATCACAATATCTTTATACCTTTTCTGTACCTCCTAGCCTAACCCTATGGTTTTCTGCCTCATCTCATCCTTTCTGTGATTGTCATAATCCCTGCTCCTTCCTTCCTGATTTTTCCACTCCAGTACTCAACTTTCTTTCCACTACTGCATAAAATTTTGGGCTTGTTGAGTCCCTTGGCAAGGAACAGAAAGTGCTGTGACCAGGCCAGCTCTGTGCATCCTGATGACCACGGCCTGGCTTCCACCTAGCATCAACATTAACTCAGTCTCTCTTCTGATCCCAGATGCTGACTTCCACAAAATTCTGTCAAATTTGGCATGTGGAGTGACGGCTTAAGCCTCATTTCCTTAGGAAACCAGCTAAAACGTTTCACTTCCTTTCTCTAAACTGGATTAAATAACTGCAAGCTGGATGGTGCAGCAGCAGGACAAACATGACCTGGTCAGGAACGGCGCCAGGGCTCACAGGTGCTTCTCTCCCAGCCTAAGGAAAACAGCCCACAGTGTTAACTCATCTTTCAGCCCTCAGATTCTCCTAATTGCTCAGTGAATTAGTCACCCCAGCTTGCTCTTCCCCACTCCTCTCACACCTACTTTGCCCTGAATTCACGTTCTACACCTTCCCCTGAAGCACCAACAAGGACAAAATCAAAAACTTTGCTCTCATTTCCACAGCATCAGGGACAGACCCTTCTGAGGGCTGGCTACAACACCTGGCAGACAAAACAGAGAAACGATTTGAAGTCCTGAATGGTGAATGAACACATTGTAATAATCAGAGTACAACTGCAATTAATGAAATATGCTGCAGGGGAAGGATGGACCTGTTCTAATGCTGGAGAAGAGCTGTTCAAGTATTTGAGACAAAATACAAAAGGAGAATGGATCAGCAGTAAATCACAAGCTGACACAGCACTGTGCTCATTGGCCCTTAATTTAACTGGGAAAACCACTTTTTTGCTGTACAATATATTCCTTTAAAATGCACAGAGCTCGCAGTACCATAGCTTTTCTCTCACAGAAATCAGCAAAATAAATAGCATTTGAAGTTACCTTCTTAGTAGCACTCAAAGCCTAACATAATATCCAGTCAGAATATTGAAACCAAGGATCTGAGCTGTTCAAACCAATCTAAAAGACAAAAGAAATACTCAATTAAATGCTGGCTTTAAGATCCTGTTTTTTAAAGAGCAGAGTTTGTGCACACGAGGCTGGAAACAGCAGCTCTGCTTCCCCAGATCCTGTCAGCAAAATACTTCAAAGAGATCACAAACCTTAATTGACCACAGCACCACATGTCAGGAAAGGTAAGTAGCATCACTGGTGTGCCAAGGAGGAGGAAAGAAGGACAATGGGAAGGAGCAAGAGGTCAAGCCTGGGCAGCAGGACAGCCTGGATTAACAGCCAGGCACTGCTGGATCTCAATCCAAGCTTAAAAATCACAGCTTCAACAACAAACAAAAAAATTGGTGGTCAAATGTGATTGAATTTGAGAGACTGTTCTATAATCAATCATGACAAGGTTAATTCTCCTAAAATCTCACTAGCAGATGCTAATCTACCCTGCAGTACATCCATGATTCCAGAATAATTAGGAAGGCAAATCTCCAAAAGCAGTTTCTAAGTGGAGAATTGTGTATAGCTTTTTTATTTTATTCTTTTGCTCTGCCTCCCAAAATGAGGGACACACACACACAAACAAAAACTTCAGCAAACACCTCACAATAAAACTAAAACATAAATATCATCACACCTAGGAGAGGTGGTGACTATACAGACGGATTTTAAAAAAATTTGAGCTCAACAAATTTTGAACTTTTGTACTGCTGGAGGAAAAAAAAACAAAACAAAAACAAGAAAACCAAAACACAAAAAAATGTCCCAGAAATCCAATCAACGCACAAAAACCACATTCCCTATAAGGCTTCTACCAAGGTTTGGAGAAATAATACTGTGAGTACACAGTCAAAACCTCAGTACCATAAAGTCCTGCATAAAAGGCAAGTGAATGAAGAAATTGATAGAGAAACTAGCAAGAATGAGAAGTTCTGGAGGAAAAAAAAAGAATTCAAATTATGGAATTAAATGAGAAGGGGGAACATAGGGTCATAAGCTGTTACCTCCTGTGGGGAGACTGAAGTCAGTGAAACACCTTTATAAATGGAAAAAACCAGCATTTTTCCCCCTAAAATGCAAATGCTTTGCTGCCTGTTCTGGAGGGATAACCCTTACACTGTGTTCAAGTTGCTTTTCCCCACCCACCAGGAGACAGTAAGAGTTTCACATCAAGCACAGCACATGAAAGCAAACGAATAAACCAAAAACCTGAAATGAGGGAGCCCATCAGAGCCCGAGGAGCTTTTCCACATTGACTGCAGTCATTCTGAGAAGAAAAGGGTCAGGACTGGAGCATGGCTGTTATATTTTCCAAACAGAAGTCACAAAATTCTTTTTCTGTGGTTTTTTTGAACTTTTCTTGGCCTCTTTCTCTCACTGGCCATGACAAATACAAGCCCTCCCTAAGATGAAACAATCAGAACACCTCTGCTCTATGTTCAGTCCATTCTCCTTCCACCAAAGCATTATTTGGGGTATTTTCTCTCATCCCTGGACATCTCTTAGGAAACTTACTGAACTTTTGATAATCTTTGAGGCTTCAGTTTCATTTTCAAGTTAATTTAAAGCAGGGGAATGAATTTCCAAAGAGTTTGGGAGAGGAGAAGAGAGAGAGGATGGGACTGAGAAAAACTTTGTTTCCTTACGACACAAGCTTAAAAAAGCATTTCTTGGGAAGCTGGCTTCAGAATAAAAGATTAGAGTTTGGGCTCTGTTGCAGGCAGCATTAGCTTAAGAAATAAACTAAAACTAACAACTAAGAACCCAGTTATTCTTAAAAATAATTTGAGAATCACAAGGAAAAGCTAAAACAAAAAAAAAACCCAAAACCCAAAAAAAAAAAAAAAAGAAAAAACAAAAAAAAAAAAAAGGGAGGGGGTTGAAAATCCCACAATGCCCAAACAAAATCCACTATTGCAGAGTTATTCAGTCTTTGAATAGAGGCAAGACTCTCCAAAGGTCCTTATGGTTGGTTTCACCTCTGCTTTCTCAAAGTATTTTTAGCTTTCGGAGTGTTTTCCAGAAATTTTTTTCAGAATGGAGGGGAAGGGAGGAAAAGTCCACAGATATGGATTTGAGAGGCAGGAAGACAGGCAGAGAATGAAGGACTGAATCCCTGGAGCTGACTAAAGCAGCATCCACCCAAGCATGGTTATAATATTGTTATTCCTGCAGTCAAACAAGCAACTGGTTGCCTGGCATCAAACAGAACAATATGATGAATGGAGAGGTGTGAATTTGCAGAGGTTTTTTTTTTTTTCAGAAGTTAAATAATTTCATTTCAATGGCCATGAAGTCAGTAGAGCATAAATCCAAGAATACATCTCTAATTAAGTGATAAAGCTAATTGGATCTGAGTTTATTTCCTGATTACAGCCTGCACTGCTGAGATAAATGCTAAGGAAAAGCTGAGGGAAGGATTTCTCTTCTTTAAACTCCTATTGAGGGACAAGCTGTGATTTGATTTGATCACAACATTATTTTTAATGTTTAAGATACCTTGAAACAATAGAGGTGATATTACTTCCATCAGTTAAGGAGATGTAAAAAGCAAGTGAGCTGATACATGACCGTCACTGGATTCCTGAGCTCTGAGGTTTTTGGTATTATAAAACCTAAATGAATGAGGGTCCATTGAAATATAAAGAGATGCTGTCCTTGCTTTAGCTTAAGTAAATCAAACTTCTATTTTTCTGTTTAAAAAATAGCAAAAAAAAAAAAATTATAAAAAAAATTAAAACCACCACAAACAAACAAACTCCCCACAACCCAAAACTTTCTGGTATTAACTAGAGTCAAACAAATAGCTTAAGTACATTTCTCAAATAGGCACTGACTCTTGTGGAAAATCAAATCTGATTTTACTTAGGAAGAAAGAAACAAAAAGCCAGCAAGGAAGCTGATCCAGTTAGTATTTTGCTTAAGGACACATTTCCCTTTAAGTGCAAAAAGCGGTGTCATTGACTTTGATATTAAAGCATCTCACTGGATTGCATCAAAGTGCTAAATTTATCGCAGAATCAACCCCTAAATCTCCAGGTGTAAGCGTAGGAAAGCAAACATGGATGTGAAACCACAGAACTGCAGCAGAAATGTCTGCCCAAGTCTAAAGGATTGGCTCCGAGAAGTGGAATTTTCCCAGAGGTCTCAGTAAGGGGTTAACTCATATGCCAAGCAAATATAATTTAGATGTCAACATTGTTAATTATTTAATTGCTCATAAAAGCACAATTGGTGCAGACTCAGCTATGAATGACATCTCATTCCCGAGGCAAAGCTGGGGGGAAGGGAGGTTTGCTTTGGGAAATACCTCAGTTTTTATTGCCCCTACATCCCCCCCACCACCACGACTGCTGGAAGCAGCAGTCTCAAACTGCCAGTGGGGAGGCTCTTCCCACAAAATCCCTTGGAGATCCCATGGATTCACCCCCTCCCACAAAAGGGCCCAGGAGTGTGACAAGCTCTGCTTCTTGTCCAGGAGGAAACCAAAGCCATCAACAACATCATTTTTGTGTTACGTGTGATAAAATCTGGTCAGCAACAATTAAACATTTCTTGGAGTAATTACTCTTCCTCACAGATCTACTAGTCTGAATTTATCCTTCTGTGTTCCTCCTGAATGTGATATATTGCTCTGTCAGACCTCTGGTTTGGTCTGATTTTTAACCCCAACACCTCTAAGCTGATTTAAAAAAAAAAAATCCCATGCTGGTGGAAACTGTTTTTTACAAATAATTTTGTTCTTAATTGAAACAGCAATTTTCACAGAATAAACTCTTGGAAAAAAATATTTCCTTTAAAATGGCATCTGGACATGCATACATAAATATCTCATCTTCAGGAATAGTGAAAGATAAAGTGAAAAACTGATATTTTTCTCTTCTATGATATCCATGACTCTTTGTCCCTTGGAAAATCCAGGCTGGGAGAAAGTGCCCGGCTATCTGCTATAGCTATTGCCACACATGTAGCTCTGAAATTCATTTTGTTGTGGTTATCAGACCTGCTTTTGTGCCACGTTGTAGGACAACTTATAGATTTATTCCACACCTATTAGGACTTATTAATAGACTTGTCAAAGAAACCCAAACCAAACCACAAACCAAAAAAAACCCTGTGGTTGTTAGGCTGATTTAAAATCGTGTTTGATTTTTTCCAAAATTCCAGCTGAAGTTTTTAAGTTGCCACTTTGGAATGAAACAATTAGCAAGTTCAAAACATAATTTTAAAATGTCAAGAGAAATGGCATAAAATCAGAAAAATATTGTATGATAATGTTTAGTATGCTAAACAGATGATATCTCTCTCTCCACATATTTCTGTATCGCCAAGACCCTACAGGAACCAGACTTGTTCTGCTTTGCACTGTGTCCTAAAGAACGGAATTAGACTTAAATAAAACATACCCAGCCCCATCAAAAATCTCAACAATTTCCTATTTAAATCACTTCACAGATTTACAATTTATTCATATTTTTCCTCAAGAGATTGGGATTATTTCCAAATTACTGGGCAGCCTGATAAAATTTGGGCATTACAGGTCAAAACCACATGGCCAAAAGTATTTTGGTGGAAGGATTTCTTTGAGGAGAAGTGAATTTCTAATGCAGATAAGCTTTTGTGAATACTTCCCATTATCTCCTTAGCATGTTTTCTGACCTCTGGACTTGGAAATCTCTTGCACAGTCTGGATTCTTAATCTCATTTAAGCTCATAATTAAATGCAGAATAACTGATTAGCCAATGTCCTTTGTGCTACGCAACCACATGTTTCATGCTTTTATAATGAAAAGTGTCATCCATTGCTTTTTATTTCTCTAACCTTGCACTGAAAAAAGCCACAATGGGGTAATAGTCTGTCTCTTTTTCCTGCAAACTCAAGGATTTGGGTTTTTCACAAGTAAAACAGAATTAAAGATGCACTTTCCTCCAAAGATGTTTGCTGGGCTATAGAGTAACACTTCATATTTCTTTTAAACTCTGAATACAGTTCGCCTGTAAGTTTTGCCTATAAACCTCATTTCTTTAAATCACGATGCTTGTATGGATTTCACAGTGCTTACAAACTGTTTTTAAGTAATACAGATATTGCCAGATCACCCATTCATGTTTCTTTTTATTGGGTCTTCTGGCTGTTCCGGCGAAATGAGATTCATCCTGTACTTCTTATATTCTATTCGCCATAATTCAATAAAATGAGATAATGTGACTTAGTATATACATTTTTCCCCCTCAAATCTCAGAAACTCTAAATATTTTATAGTTCAAATTAGATCTTTCCACACAGCTTGAATATTGTAAGGGACTCACAAAGTATTTCTAAAGTGAAACATATTTAGAAATAGTTATGAACTGCTTCCATTACTCTCTACTTCTTTTGTTTCCTATTTTGAATTGTAGGACATACATTTCTCATTCTTTCAAAGCCACAAGTACATCATTCAAATTTTCATGGTGGGTGCAATGCTGGGAGAGTGACATTAAAACCACTTTCATATGGGAAACTATCAAAATTGGCTTCACTTCCATTGCTTTACAGATCACTTGCTGCAATTACTATGAGTTGGGTTTTTTCAAGTAAATCAAGTAAAACTAAGCAAAAGTCCCCCTTTTAATTCTCTAAACTTAGTTTTTGTATCATTTTGAAATTAGCAATTACATCTAAAAATTCTATAACAATCCAACAATTGTTTTTCTAAAATGAAACATTAAATAAAAACAGTTTACTGTAAATTAGCATCTCCATTGATGTATTAAAATATGTATGTATTTCTACTAAAACAGTATTTTAAATACTATAAACTACACCGTGGTGTAGATGTTAATTCAGAGCAGGCTTTGAGAAACGCAACTGTTTATTTTGCACTGAGTTTCATCAGGGATATCCTTTAAAGGGTATGTTCTGATTATTATTGCACAGGTTTGTGGTTCAGTTTGTGACCTTCATGTCAGAATTAAAGCTGTGGACTGAGATGGCTCAATTAACCTCATCTGCAAATAATTTACAACACAGAACACCACGAGTGTGATACCAATCCCTAAATGTCTGGGGTTTTTCCTGTATCAAAGTACACGTGCAGTAATTACTATTAACTGCCATTAATGCTGCTGGTATTTGAAATGGGATTAAGGATTTCACACTGCAGAGAAAAAAAGACCAAAGACATTTCTTTGCTTTTAATTCAGTTACATCCGTTTGAGAAAGAAAATTAAGGTTATCTAAACTGAAAACAAGAGTCAGAGAGCCATCAGAAGGAGGAATCTCTTTTTTATCCAACTTCGGGCTTAATTAAGATGTGTAGCAGAATATTCCTGTTTCCTGACACATCCAGACGATCCCTTATTCTCTTATTCTACCACTAAACCTGCTCCTATTCGCTGGGGGAAGGAGAGGGGAGCTACCAGGGTTATGAAACAAAATAGGTTCAGCACATTTTTAATTAATTATATAACAGTTTGAATTTCAGTGGAAATACAATTTAAGGAGCAGAGCAACAAATGTACAATGAAGAGCTAATTAAGTGATGCCACGTACCGCTCTGTGTCATTGTCATTTTTCCCAGCTTTCCTAGGAAAACAAATGGAATTTTCAATTTTGTCAAATATAAACATGAAATTTTAATCAACTGATGCCTCATAAGTCATTTGGTAATTGTGCTTTTGCTAGAATGTTAATTCCAGTTTTAATTTTTTTTTCTTTGCCTGCTCCTGGCAGCGGTTCTCAGCACTGTTCTGACTTTCATCTGCCTGCCTCTATAATTTCCTGGAGTGAAAAGGAATATTGTGCCTTTAAGCCAAACTCCTTGCGCGTGTTAACACGCAAATATTCTACACACACTTGATTTATAAAATTGCACACTCAGCCTGGTAACTTTTCCTCCTCCCAAGTGCAGAACACATGACAACAGCGAAGATTTGGTGATGGAAAAAAAAAAAAGGAAAAAAAATACGAGGGGAAGAGAGCCCCAGCCTTCTCCTCTGGTTCTGTGGGCTGCTCTGCTCTGGTTGCGTGATCAAAACAGAAAGGAAAAGCACGACAGATAATCCCTGAATACCCAGCCTTTAAATATGCAGGAGCCTTAGGCACGCAGAAGCACGGTAGGTAAATGGATTATCCAAATTGGAGGTGTGCAGGCAACAGACAGCAAACCCCCTCGCCTCCAGCCTCCAACAACTTCAAGCTCCTTTGCTACGAGCAAAAATTTAACAAATTAAAGGGTGAAGGACAACTAAGCAAAGTTGATGTATAATTTGTGGATGTAACGAAGCTGTCGCTATTCATTTTTATCTAATGAGCAGTTGACTTGCATCAGGTCCAAGCTCATCTCCCTGTTTGCACCTATCACCTTTGTGACAGCATTTTAGAGGCAGAAAAGAGAAAACAATCATTATTTAGCTCTTCTATATTAAACCAATGGTTTTCAAACTGCCAGACAAAACTCATTTTCTGCATATATTGCACTTACTAAATTACTGTTATACTCAGGTAACTAAACTCAGAAATAAATTCTTCGCTTCAATATAAAACTCAGGGATGTTGTCAGAAGGAGATGCACTCTGCAAAAGGCATGGAATGGAAAGCAGTATTTACCAAACTCACACGATCATTCAGGGTTCAGCACACTGAGCTGAAAACCAGTTTCCAATGTAGGAAAACCAGCACCTTCCTGCACCATTCCAACAGCAATCTCCCTGCACAGCCTCTTGGAGCACCTGATAAGAAATACAACATATTCAGCCTGGCCTGCGCCAGCAGGAGCAGAAGTACACTTTTACATGCAGCTGATTTGCCAAGCAATGAGTATCAAAAGATGACTCTCTCCTACTGGATTTCCCAAGGGAGCAGGTTAAAAACATGACTGAGTGCTCTCCAAGCTCCAAAACGCTGTCCCAGATTCCCTTCTCTTCTCCCCATCCCCTGCTGGAATCCCAGGACAAATCCCTCCCATCACCTTCAACCCTGCCACATCCATGCCAGATACCTAAATTTATTTTTTTTTAAAAAGAAGGAGTTTTTAACATTATATTATGATGGAGAAATCTGAAAGCGTAAACACAAGAGCTATTAGACAATAGGGGGGAAGAAAACATCATCAGCAAACAGCATCAAGCGTGTACAGAGAGAAAAAGGAATACCAGCAAAAAACATAAACAAGGTTATGCTTAATCACAATGATAGCACAATTCAATTCATGATTTTCACTGTGGTTTGGCTACCATTAACTAAAAACCTCTTGTAGAGAGATTTCCCATTACACAAGGAAATAATCCTAGTTATGTTTGTAGTTTGTTACTACAAAGCAAATTCCCCTCAGTTCCTTAGCTAGCTGCAAAGCTAAATGAAGTACAAAGAACTCAGCTTCTAATTGTTAGTGAAGCTAATAAACCAGAGTTAAAAATCCAGTCTCAGTCACAATATTTCATTTTATGGTGTTATAAAAGCCAGGTATACTAATCATCCCAGCAATTAGATGAAATCACACGTAAGTGAATAGTTAAATATAATGAAATTCACTCCTCTACCTGCATCCCCCTCCCAGACAGGGAAAGAAAGAATGAACCTTCTTCAGTGTGTTAACTGCTGAAAAATAAATACTTAAACATTTATTTAACCATTTTATCTATTAAATATATAAAACCCACAATCAAACAAAATCTTAATGATAATTACAGAGTCCATGGATTGCGGACAACCAAAGCAAGACAAGATATTGAACTCCACAGCATCACAGAATAACATTTACTCTCCTTTGACATTTGCACACAAAGCTGCAGAAGAAATGCACCGGGGGACAAACTCCAACCCCTACTAAAACAAATTATCCTGATGTGTTGTTCCTAATCAGGAGGAGCACATCAAGAGTATACACAGGCTAGTGCTTAACGTAGCTTTGACCTTGGCAACCTCTCTCAGAGGGGTAAAAATTAGGGCTAGAACCAGAATTTCACGAGAAAAATTGCAACTTTGTTCATATTGTCCTAAATCCTGCTGAGGCTTGCATCACAGCTTGGTATTGTTACACATAATTTTCGTGAGATTGCTGCTGTTCGGGGGTTTTCTAACACAAGATTTTGTTTTAGTACTAATCACCCCTCTATTTAGGCTTTAAAAATGGGTAGCAATGGACTCCATTCCACCTTCTCAGAGCCAGGATAAATCCAGGAGATTACCAAAACAGATATTATTTGAGACACAAGTTGCATTATTTTATTGTGGGCTGGCAGATAAGTTCTGAGATAATAAAGTGGAGTAAATGTTGAGTCACGTTAATGAACATTAAAAACGGAGAAGAAAATGTTCTCTATAATTCCCTGGAAGTTTACTTCACTTATCAGCTTCCATCCACATCAAAACTAAATCACATTTTTCAGTATTTTCTATTAAGTTTCTCATAAGTAGTTAATAAAATAGCTACTACTTCTATTTTTCTCAACTACATACATATTTACAAAAAAAAATTAGTTTGAATTCTTGAATTTCTTCCTATGCAAGTGCTTAATTCTTTTTAGAACAGGAGCAAACTATTGTTCCTGACCCTTCTATGCTTTATAATAGCATTAATCATGCTAAATTCTTTTGGTGCTCATGTGGATATAATGTAATTATAACAAATTCCTGAAGATAGTTTCTTATTCCCCCTTGGTCTTCAGGACAAATCTAAAATACACGGAATTTCTATAAAGGAAAGCATGCCAGAAAATGATAAAAGACAGGTATATTATATAATAAACAGCAACAAGAAAGAATAAAAATTATTAAAATAAATGTGCTTTATGATAAAGACCGATTAATTTCTAATGTATTTTCATTTTCATACCACTGTCCAAACCAAACAATACTCGGAGAACCAGATTCTGTATCATTATAATTTTAAGAGTCCTCCTTTCCTTCTTTGTGTATAACACAAAACCCCCACGGCACGTGATCTCATTTAGGATATGCTCCTTTTAAAACAAGGAAAACAATCAGGCACTGAACTTTCACACTGTCAAATAAAGTCTAGCAAATGCACAAATTTAAGATACAAATAAAAGAAATAAATATGTAAAAAAAGAGAAATATTAGTTGTTATTATGGAAGTTTAACATGGTGCATTTAGAAAGGAAACCTGTAGTTGGACTTCGATATGAAAATTGTACCCAGTGAGATTTACGATATAAAGAAACCATTTCTGCAGCATTTCTCAGTAACAATAAATACTAGACACCAGGATTTTTATAATATGTTTTAAAATATAGTCCTAAACCAGGGTGTTCCTTGAAATAAGTATAATCTATGAGAAAATTATAAAGTAACTGTAAGTAGTAGTTAATCCATGAAGGAAAAATACCTTAGTGATTTAAGACTTCTTATAGCTCAAAAAAATTTAGTTACAACTTGCAGTGTCAATTGGCCGCAAAAAGTAGACTTCTGAATTTAAAATAAAACACAAAATTCTGCTCCCATGTGTAGTCTTTAATATTATTTGATTTCTAAGAGGAGGAGAATCAAGTTCTACTGGAGATCATCAGGAACAGAGGGAATTTTAAGACCAGAGAAAGAGTGATTTCAGAGCAGTGAAATACACAAATAAAATAATTCTGAGTATGTTTCACACAGAGGAGTCCAGTTAGCAATCTAACAAAAATTACATAACTTTTTGTGTTGAATAATGTCCATGTAAATGAAACATCATTAAATTCCTAAGCAGCATCTTTTCACTATATTTTAAAATCCTGCCCCGATCCCTTCAGTATGCACCCTTTCATATTGTCCCACATTACATCTCACATCACACAAAGAGGAACCCAATACTTTAAAATTTAACTGGCTGATGCAATTGCAAGTGTTTAAGTTTTCATGAAAAGAAAAATCCTCTGCTGGAGAAAAGGCTGATTATTGCTTAGATTTAGGATTAAGGTAAAAAACAGGGTTTAAGGCTATAAATTTCCCAGTAGCCAGAAGTATGATTTCCTCTGTTTACACGACAAGAAGCAGAGAGGGTGCCCCTTCCTGCTCACACCCTGTGGATGTTGCTTCAGCAGAGTAAATAATTATAAACACTTCCCTTTGTACAGTCTGACTCTGTTGATAACAGCAACTCCAGCAAGCCCCTTGCTCAGAAATCAAATAGTACGTGGCACTCGAGTATTTATTTTTCTAAGATGCAATTGGAAAAACTGTGGATGCGGGAGCAGCCTCTGATGTGTCAATACCACTTCATTTTCACCTCTGGGCACCACTAAAACAGATGCTGCTATCCAAGGTTTCCATAATATCGCGTGCGGCGCAGGGCAGGCTGAGGCCAAGTGACAGAATCCACCCCACGTGTTTTCACAGACTGAAACCAAACGGAATCCAGGCATCTCCAAGGAAAAACCAGAGCAAAATGGATACACGCACAAGGAAACTGGGATGTGCTTAAGGCAAATCCTCTCCACCCAAAAAAAAAGAAACCCAAAAACCAAAATTAAAATCAGATTGCACCGAGCAGTGAATCTGCAAAATGCTTCCCACAAGTCAGAGGTTTGCCCTTTGTAACACCAACGTCTTTGTAAAGAAAATGTAAGTGTCAGAAAGAGACACTCAATAAATCCTTGCTTCCTTCCCAGCTCTCTGCAAATTAGGCACGGGAATTCCCTCCACTGACCCCTTGATTTGTGAGAAGCTGAAGAACAAAATCGAGGAACGAAGCCTGGAGCTTCCCTACTCCCTGACCCCTCACTCCGCAGCCCGGTTCCCCCTTCCTACACGTTTCCAGTTATTCCAAAGGGAAAGATGCACAAACCTCAGCACTGCATTCCCAACTCCTCATTCTACAATTAGGGGCCTTTATTCCTCCCTGGCTCCGCACTTCTCTGCTATTTAGCTCAGCTCCTGGCTCTTGCTGCGGGTGGGGAGGCAGAGGAAGGTAATTCTGGAGTTCCCAGACCTCCTTAAACTGCTCAGAGCACCATGGCTAATCTGACCACGCAACATTCAGAGCAAGTGCTCGTACAGGGAACCTTCCCCTTTGTTTAAAAAAAGCAAAACAAACCAGAAAACCCTTCCCCCCTCCCAGCCACCTTGCCTGTGCATTAAAAGCATTTTTTTTTTCCCATACTGTGGCTTTTTCCTCCCCTCCACCCCCATGGCCATATGCCTCCCCAACAGCCTCTTTTGGGGGGCCTGAACCAGCTGGTATTTTTGCACACACAAATAACACCTCAAGAGTGTCATCTTCATGCATATAACAAGGCTGTTCACACGAGGAGGGTGCCTGAGGTGCCCTTCACAAAGAGATTAAAGAGCAAAATTTTAAAAAAAAAGTGTAGTCTTTGGTTTTCAGATGCTTGTGGTTGAATCCATGGGCACGGCTGTATTTTGTGTGGTGTTATCTGCTTCTCCCAGCAAGCCTTCTCCCCTCTGCAGCAGATTTTGCTGCCATTCCATCAGGCCCCACTCCTAAGTGGCTTCCAAAACACCCAAACCCGCAGTGTGAGAGAAGCTCAGCTGCCACCGAGGGCAGCCCAGCCCACGTGCTGCATTTGCCTTTCCCTCTGCGCTGAATGTCACGTTCTGTACCAGATTCTGGCTGCCCCAGAAAGGCAGTGTTTTAATATCGCACAAAAAACGAGCAGTTCACATAATTGTCACTATTTTTTCCTTCCACGGTCTGAGTGATATTAAAAATAAATAAATAAAAGGAGGAGGGGAGCATTGGTTCTTTACAAGGAACAAATAAAAGCACCATTTCATTTCCATCTGGGGGATTTGCTTAACACCCGTTTGTTCACACAATCCTGCTTGCAAAAAAATATTTGTTTGATATAAAGGACATTGAATAATTTATGCAATATTTAATAATGCAGTAAACCAGGGAGAGTTCAGCAAGGCAGGCATGGCACTCTACATTATTTGCTTTGCCCGCCTTGCTTTTCCAAATAAACCCCCACCCTTAAACACCATTAGCACATGCAATATAACCAAAAAAAAAATTAGAAATACTGCCTAATTTGGAAATTAAACAAAGCATCTGCTATTAGTTCAGAAACTACAGCATCAATTTTCCACGTCATGTATTTCTGATTTAAAAAAAAATAAAACAGGGGTTATAAGAACTAAATCAAAATGAATGGAACAGGATTTATATCAGCCTCCAGTTCATACCAAGTGGGTCCAGAAGCCATAGGAATGAAGTCACAGCAGAGCATTAGTGTGGTAATAAATGACTGATGGCTCTCCAGCCTGCTGCACGGGGTATCCTGAAAGCAAATACATTTTAGAATACCAATAATTGCATCAAGCCAAGTCCAAAGCTTTCACAGCATATTAAGGGGCTCCTGACTTTTCATTCTTTAAACAGCCAAACTATACAAGAGCAATAGATCAACTTCCAGGGCAATTTACTTTGTTTTGTGGCCTTTTTAAAAGCATTTAATATGCTTTTTGCTCCTTCCTCAAATCCATGTTTTTTCCTGTTTTGGCATCTCCAACCCAGCTTTTAAGAGATGTTGTTTTCCTGACTAAGAACAGCAGGAAGAACTCTGTATCTATAGAAAAATGTTTAGAATATTATGCAACATTATAAAGAAGATTACCATTTCTTCCTCCTATTTTCACATTTCTTAAATATTTTGGTAAGCCGTCCAGCAAGATCTGATTTTTAAACAGTAGAGAGATAATTAGGGCTTAAAATTTTTGGATGTTCAAAGGTAAAATATGTAAGTCTAGGTTTTGAGTATTTTTGTATCCTCCAAATTATAACTCAATGCTCAGTCTGTTGAATTAACTCCACTGATTATAGGTTTTCTTTAGGGACTGTCCATTTTGTCGTCCAAGAAAAAAATGTGGTTTACTGAAAGCCATGTGACCTTGTAGTTGTCCTAAATTTATTATTAAGTTTGCTTTTTTCCCTCCTTAAAAAACCCCAACCATTCACATAAAAAATGGACTAGAGTCTATAAATTGTATTTTGTACTAAATAAAAGGCAAAATATTACATTTATTACATATATTTGTGTTATTTATTACAAAATATTACAAAAAATATGTCATCAAAGAATGATGATATTTATATTTTATCTTTCTTTTTATAAATATTGCCTTTAAAGATTGAAAATAAAAATATATTGGAAGTCTACAACTTTGTTTTCATCACCAGCCTCAAGATGCAAAGGACACAGTTTTCACTTGTGCTGCACTCATCGAAAAAGCAAAAATTGAAATCAATCCTTGTGATCTCTCACCTGAGCTAAAGCAAAGTTTCCCATCTGTCACCATCCTTGCTTGCCATGAGAATTCCTAGTGCACGCTATGTTTCACTGCAAACCATAACATGCATTGAATGCACAGATATGCCATCAAACCATTTTCTCATGGATACATCAAGTTTCCAGATTTCATTTTCCCTGACAGATTTATTATTTTAGTCAGTTTGGAAAGAGTTCATGGCTTCGATGACTCAGGTGTCCTCTCACACCCCAGGATGACTCGGGGATGGTGACCTCAGGGAACTTAAAAATCCCCCTTCTGTTGAAGCAGGGGCTTTTGTCAGTCTCTCCTTGAGCTCTTCCAGAATTTTTGTGGACTCACTGAGCAATGCAACAAACTCATATAACACTCGTAACAAGAGGCCAATAATAGCAATCAATAATAAGCTCCAGACTCTACCAAGGAGAGATCACCAGCGATTAATCACTGTGGTAATTAATCTATTAGCATTGTAGGAAGCACCAAACCAACGGCAGTGCCTTCTCATTATTGTATTTAAATATTTCATACAGTCCATGTTCATCGATGTCGTCATAAGCCACTAAATTGTAAGGGAGATGAAGGAGCACATCAAGTTCAATTCCTGCAAAATAAACAAGAACGTGCAGCTGCTTAATGATTGTGTTTGTATCTAGAAAAGCTTTATCATCACAATGCACTCTGCTATTTACTGAGGAGATAAATCCCACTGGTTCTCAACTGAGAAAAGCCCAATCATCAGGCTAAATTTCATGTTTGTCTACCTAGTTTCACATTTGCCATTCTGCAATCCATCCATTTAAGAGCATGCAGGGCGTGCAGAGGAGAAAATAAAGGGCAGGAGGGCAGAGAAGGATTTTTTCCAGGTCTAAAAGCGAGATCATTCTGCAGGAAGACAAGCACGTTGCCTTTTTTTTTCCATCCCAGAATCCAAGCCTGAAAAGCAAGTTAAAACCTGCAGATGGCCTCTTCCATTTCCAGCAAGAGGCAGGGGAGGAGGGAGATGCAGAGTGGGCAGCTGCTGAGGCAGAGCTAATCCGAGAGGACAGTTCCTGCTTATTATGGAGCCATTGCTGATAATAAAACCTGAATCAAACTGCCGACTGCAACCCAACGGAGACTCCCCGCTTCTTTAATTTTTAAACTTATGGAAGCCCTTGACACTGAGGTGGATCAAATATCCCTAGTTAGCGTGCAAATACTTACTTAAGCAGCCCAGCAGGCCCCAATCTGTGCAAAAATTTCAGGTGAGCACCATGAAACAGCCCCTAATTATGATGTTCCATTACCCCTTTTCTGAGCGTCACAATTGGCCCTAAGTGGTCACGGCCGATTTATTTCAATTAGTTTTTCACGGGCTCGGAGTTATGACAAATTCATGTTTTGGCTGCTGGAAATTGGTGGCAATCACGAAACCACCAAAACATGAAAACATCAGGGAGTGCCCCCGCTAGCAGGGAGGTGGCTCACATCCCTGGGCTGGCAGCAGGGAGGAGAGCCTGGCAGAGGGTGGGGAGAGCACCACTCCAGCTTCTCCTGGGTGTTCCCTGCCCTTTCAGAGGCTAGGAAGAAGGAAAAAAAGTGCCTTGATGGCACTAGGAAAATAAGATTGTGTTCTAGTGCTCCAGCATAGAACAGCTCTTGGATGCAGAATATTTATCTGTCAGGCTGCCTTTTTGTCTCTGTCCATACAGCAGCTGCACGTGAAAAGCAGTTGTAGAAACTGCCCACAGTTTATATGGGTTAAATCTAAAATTATTACATCTGCTCTTGGATGCAGAATATTTATCTGTCAGGCTGCCTTTTTGTCTCTGTCCATACAGCAGCTGCACGTGAAAAGCAGTTGTAGAAACTGCCCACAGTTTATATGGGTTAAATCTAAAATTATTACATCTGCTCTTGGATGCAGAATATTTATCTGTTTTGTTGCCTCTTTGTCTCTGTCCATACAGTGGCTGCACGTGAAAAGCAGTTGTAGAAACTGCCCACAGTTTATATGGGTTAAATCTAAATTTATTACATTAAGAAGTACATCTAAAAAAGCAGGAATTTGCAACACAACAGAATTTCCTTTTATGCCAGTGAAAGAAAAAAAAAAACACGTTTCCATCTACCTACAGATTCAAGCGCAATGTCAAAATCAGATGTAAGCAAATTTCTTTCTGAAATCAAAGGCGCTGAATTGGACTTCTTGTCTTTTTAAATAATACCTTTGTTATTAAAAAAAAGCATCAGACTCACACTCCTTAATGTAAGCATTAATTTCAACAGCCTGAAATGTTTTCATGCAGTCATTAATTTCAACAGCCTGTCAGGCAAATTCAAGTGATTGAAATTCACCTATCTTTTACTGATCAAAATACCTCGCTTCCTTCCCAAAAATCGACTTAAATCCCTAAGTCTTCTGGTTAGTAATTCTTTCCTTCCTTACTTCTTCCTTTCTATACCATAGAGGGGGAAAAAAAAAATCTGACAGCACTTCAAAAAAAAAATGTTTTGATATTAAATGGTAGTAATCCACAAAATCTATTATGATGCAGTCTCATGGCGTGATTATATTGATTTTCTGTAGGATATGCAAGCATGTGCACTGTAAATGTTGTCATAAATTAAGCTACAGGAGGATAATTTTCATAGTAGAACAAGGAAATCAAAGCTGTGGGGAAACTTTGCTACATCCAGGGTAAGTAAAAGCATGTTTTGGATTTTAAATACTGGAGGCCTATTTTGAAAGTACTCACATTCCTCAAATTACTTCAACAGCTCACTGTTACTATTTACCTTCCAGAAGAATATTTTTATCTCAAAACATTGGATTTGTGTCTCAGTAGAGCTGGTTGAATATATTCTGAAAAAAACAAAACCAAACTTGTTTTCCATTTTAAAAACATGAGCTCTTCATACAAATGAAAGAGTTGTCAGCAATGTGACTATTCTGAAGAAATTTTTCACTGAAAAAATAAAAACATTTTTATTTCTTTATCTTTAATACTTCACTGAGAGATATATATGTGTACACAGGAAGACTGTGAAAACGAAAGGTTTATTTCCAAATTAGAAAGCATAAAAACCAGTGTTCCACTACAAAATAAAAATGCTTCAGAAATTAGTCATTTTGGTTCTTACATGAAATCAGTTCTTTTCCCTTTCTACATCTATTTGTAGTAACACTGGAATAAAAAGACTAAATTTGTGGAGAAGAAATTATACCCATAGTGCCAAAATATTTCTTTTAGCAAAAAATAATCCCTGAAACAAAGTGACTGCATGTCTTTGATTTTCAATAAACATACCCTTAATTTTACCAGGTTTAGTCAATTTTTTTTAATCATTCTTAAACCTCAAGTGAAGTAATATCAGTAATAAATTATCAGTAATAAACTTAATCTGAAGTTACCAAAACTGCCAGCACCCCATGTGACAGAAATGGTAACTCTAAAACCATATTCAATTTTATTCCAGCAAGATTTGCTAATGGGAAGACAGAGAGTCTGATGCAATTTCAGAGAAAATAATTAGATATTTGCTCATTTCCAGTCAAATTCTTAATCCATTGGCTCCATGAGAAAGGAATACGGATTGTCACAATGGTCACGTGCAACACTTCGGTTTGGGAGTTGTTTAAATATTACCTAAAAATACACTTCCTTCTGAGCAACAGTATTTCCCAAGAGTTTTAAGAAACTGAAAGGACAATGCTTGAGGCTAGAACATTGAATAATTTCATTTTCTAAGGATCTAAAGGAGCTGCATGGTTCCACAGCAGCACAAGAAAGAGGTTCCTCATACCATAAATTCATATTCACACTTCAGAATTCCTCTTTGTTTATCAAATAGTGTAATTGCTTTGTAATTTTTTGTCCTGCCTCTAAATGCAAATTAAACATATGGCCAAAAGGTATTTCTAATAAATATTTCCCTGTAACTTAACCCTCCAAGGAGATACAGACACTCAGGAAGAAATACAGCATGCTGCCCAAATTTGAAGAGCATCACAAAAATACATTGCTTAGATGTCAAAGAAATTTTTAAAAAATAGTACTTTGTCAATGAAAATACATCTATAAATTTTTATCATTTCCTAAAGTGATTAAAGAATAAACCTAAAGAATGTAAAAATCAAACTGGGTAGAGTTTCTAAGACCTGGAAAACATTTCACACTCTTCTGGCATGCAGGCACATGAAATAACTGCCTTGTGAGGGCACACCTCAGCTTTTTCATGTCTTGAAAGTCGACAAAATAACATTTTCTGTTGTATAGAAACTGCTTTTGTCGGTAAGAAAAAGAAATTTGAAAACTTTCATTACACAACCTTCAAATCAAATGCTGACTTGTATGTAGTACACTTTTGAGCACGTGCAACATAGGAGTTGGGCAATTAGTTGAAAGTAGACATCCTTTCCATTTAAAAAAAAAAAAAAGAAGAAGAAGAAGGAAAAAAAGAGCTGAGTTCCAGTATCCAGATAGCTAAAATGAGAAATTTCAGTTGGAAGAAATCTTCCAGGTAAGCCTGCCTAGAAGTTATCTAATTTCTTTTCACGGGCAGGTGATGTTTAGGAATGGCTTTAAACAGAGTGCACTGCGTTACTTCCGCAGCAGCCCTTTTGTCAGGCTCTGTATTTTGACAGAAAATTCCCATTACAGTCACTGCCCTGATTAATGTGAGGGTACAGTTCAACCAACTTCAGATCCATCAGCAATAACTGGAAAACCCTGAGTAAATGTAATCTGCATGTACTCTCTATTAAGTAGAAGCTAAAAAAAGTGGAAACATCATTTAACCTTTAAGTAGAAGCACAAACCATCACCTTTAAATACCAAAACTTGAGGACAAGTGCAATTTTAAAAAATTTTTGGTTAGCTGTTCAGGGTTTTTTGGGAAGTAGCTCTTTTAGATACACGCAACTATTGTGCACAAACATCTTCGTGTTATTTTGTGTTCCATTGGCTGTGGAAGTTGCTTATAAAGGAACTGAAGACACTTTGGTTTTTAGAAGTGCTGCATGCATGCAAATTGCTGTTCTGGCTCAGGGACATAAAACAGCCTGCAGCAAAGAAATGTCCAGCCCAGTCCCTCAGAAATCCCCTGAGAAATGGGTACTCACAATATTTTTCCCATTGTTCCTGGTTTTTTTTCTCTGTTACGGCCTGTTCTCTTCCAACTTTGAGTAGTTTCAGTGTAAGATCTAAAAAGTGTCCATCTCCCTTAGGTTTTCATTATTTTTTGTTGTTATTTGAGTCTTCAGCTTTCAGAACTCACTTTCAGAATTTCCGAGCAATCCTCCTCTATTCTTTTCTCCGGTGTTACTGTTCTTTCATGGTCTCTTCCCCAGCTCAGGACATACCTAAAGCAGGGAACAGCATAAGCCCACAGAGAATGGAATTTTCTGCTTTTATGGGCTGTTGGTCCTCAATGAAAATTTCTGGTATGTTCTATTAAAGTTTCTGCTGAAGAACTTCAGAGTCTGCCAGAACCTGACCTACCTCCATGTTTGAAAAGATTTTGCAGCACACATTCCTTGTTCAATCTTTGCAATAAAATATTCTGCTCCCTTTATGGCTTTTTTTTTTTAAATTCTGTTTGCGCAGTCATTAATGAGCCTTCCTAGACACTTGATCCATTTTCCATATGACCCATTTGCTCATCTGTTTCTCCAACTGCAAAACCAGGGGTCAGGAATATAATATGCTTGAACAGGAAGTCTCTAACTTTTCAGCCCCAAACATAAGCAAAGTTACACCCAGGATTTTTAATTCAATGCAGCCTTACCAAAACACAAAAGTGAAATAATTTAAGGCAGTCTTCAGAAAATAAAAAAAAAATTGGAAACAAATAGGGCAATGCGATGAGTTTTATTAAAATACTGTGTTTCTTCAGGCTGAGTTCTAAACTGAAACCAAAGCTTTAATCAACTCTTAATTATATAACTTAAGGCATGCCAGAAGTTAAATTCACCCATCCAATTAAGAGAAAGTATAAGTAAACCTGGATTCATTTCTAAGAAGAAAAACATCACAGGGAGGCCATCACTCAATTCAATCGCCTCCCAGACCTCATGAAAATATTTTGCCAGGGTTGTTTTGCTTTCTAGTAAGAGAACTAAGCTTTGAGTTTCAACACTGTTACCTGTGACTATCATGTCAGGTCTTCTGGGAGGATCGAAAATTCATAAAAGGTCAGATAAACAAACCAAGAAGATCCTCTCCATGAAATGGAGGGGACAAATCTGTAGGATATCAACTCAATGCGAAATACTCAAGTGTTCTTGTAGAAGAAGTTTTGAATGACAGGATTAGTTAAATCCAAAGAACACCCTGAAAAGACTTTTTCTGTCACTGACTTGGTTAGCAAACTTCTTGGTGGATTTTGTACGTTGATTTCAAGAGAGCAGAAGGTCCAGAAACAGTGAAATCTGTGGTTTTCTTTGACATCCTTTTCAAGAAAAGATAAATGTGAATTTTCAGAGGAGTGCAAGATATCCAAGGTATTCTAAATACAAAATTAATAATCATTAAAACTCATCTTAAGGTCCCAGAAAGCCTTTCCAGAGGCTCTCAGTCCATCTTTATTACAGAGACTGACATCAGTGTAAATAGTTGATCCCAGAAGCACTTTGACACCTACGGTATATCTCTGAAAACTGTCTTTTCTCTACAAGTGCTGAGTAAAGAATTAAAAATCCTAAGTTCTGCTTTCCAGAGAATGGGAGCAGGGGAGGGAGAAAAAGATCAGCACCCTGATGAGTGGCTGAAGGAGCTGGGTTTCTCCCTGGAAGGAGGTTGATATCTTTTCCCAGGTAACAGGATGAGAAGAAATGTCCTCATGTTGTGACAGGGGAGGTTTAGATTGCATATTAGGAAAGAAAACCACACCTATTTCTTGAAAAAGGTGGTCAAGTCCTGGAACTGATGCCCAGGGAAGTGATTGAGTCAAAACTTCTTTCCATTTGGGGAATCTCTATGAAGATATAAGCAAAGAGAACAAAATTATGTCTGGAGATGGTATGTTTTCCATCTCAGATATTTTTTGAAAGATGTAGAATACCATTTCATCCCACATAAAACTGTGAGAATTAGAGAAAAAGTGCTGTGTAATTACATGAAAGTTTGTCTGAATATCTCAGTTTGGTAGAGAAAGATATATTTTCATTTTGCCCACACCTGTTCTAAGGAAAACACCTGCGTATTTTTTCTCTGCAAGCATACATTTTCAGAAGTTGGAATTCAATTAACACAGGGCATCTCACAGTAATTCATCCATAGCAGACTTTTGTTTACTTACCACAGGAAAAAGCAGTACAATGGTAAATTTGAGGTAGGAAACTACCATAGAGCAGCAACTTATTAATTTTGTAACAATGAATTTCCATTTTAGCTTGTTAGAGAGCTGGGTGTGTGGGGTGGAATCTGTCATTATTGTATCTTGATTAGCATCACAGCATTTTTGGAGCTGGATGAGATAGAGTTCAGGTTGCTCAGGGCTCAATCCAGTCAGGTCCTGAAAGGCTGGAGATTGCTCTGAGAAACTACTCAGCTAGTGTGCCAAAGGGGAAAAATTTCTCCTTACATCCAATCAAAACTGATTTATTTCAATTTCTGCTGGTTGTGTCTCATCCTTCCAGTGTGTACCACTATGAAGAGCCTGGTTTGAAACCACTGAAACTGTATTTTACATATATCCTTGTGATTTGGATCAATTCCTGCTTTCTAAATTGGGATTAATAAACTCAACTCAATAAATAATAATAATAAACTTAAATAATAATAAAAAATAAACTTAAACACGGCATGCAAATAACATAATGTGTCCAAACCCTATATTCAGTGCTTTAAAAAACCACTATAATTTTACCCTTAGAACAAGTTTTGAAGCAGCTGTTTGGCTGGTGAAGGACCAGTGATACGCCCACACTCCCAGGGTATGAAGGCAGAAGGCATAAAGCATAATTCTGAAATTACAGAGATTTATAGGTACACAGGCTAGGGAGAACAGATTATTAATGCTAAAGACATTATTACCCAATAGAAAATCAAAGTAAAAGAAGCCAAAATCCCTTTTAAGCCACTATACAACTTTCTGAGTCTGTTCCAGCTTGAGACTGGCGGCTCTTTATTTGCTTCCTCCATCTCCAACAGACACTTGCTCAAACTTCTCAAAGAGTATTCTCCTCTAGCTGGGAGAATTATCTGGTTTATTGCTTCCATTCTCCCACAGTCAGGCCATGAGATATCAGGCTGCTGATTTCCGCCAGGGCACTGCACAGAGCGTACAAGAAAACACAGAGACTTCAGATGTTCTCCAAGTCACAGAAGAGCAGGAAAGCTCTGGGCAATATTGAGACCGCCAAAAAAATGATCCTGCTGGTCAGGAGCAGCCAAAAAAAAAAAAATTCTCCCTCTCCGCACAGCACCAATAATTTGGAGCATATGCAGGCTGTAGTCCCTTGGGACCCTGGATGCTCTCTGTTTTCAGAAACATCCGTAAAGCACCTACAGGAATAAATATTTGGGGAGCAGCCTAAGCTGCAAAGATGAATCAGACTTTCATCACAAAACTGGAGAAGAAGAAGCTGGGGAAGTCCATATAACTCTGTCTGGTAACAATCTGTACTCGCTTTCAGTAGTAAGAGAAATTAAAGCTGTGCAAGACAGAATTTATTCTACAAACCATGAGCTGATGTTAATGGCTAAACCTGACCACAGGGCCACCAGCAAGACAGCTGTGGAAACTCCTGAAACATATGATCTTGTTTAGCTGCAAATTAAGAGCATCAATGCAGGAATTCCTAGGTGAAGTTTCATCACCTAAATTACATCAGGAAATCAAATTGAGCCCCAGCATTGCCTTCATGCCCTAGAAAAATCCAGCTATGTTCAGCTATTACTGACCAATAGCATTAATTCTGTAGCAGTGACTGTAACACTTGTCTTTGCTGAGAGATGTAGCACAGTCTGAGAGCAATAATCCCGTGATACAGTACATGAGCCTTCCAATAAAACACGAGGTAAACCTGTCTGTGATTGAAGAAAATATATTGTCATTTAGAAAACTAAGTGCCCTAAAATAATTGTGTGGTACGAGCCTGGTCTCACCAGTGAGTATTCAGAAGTGATTGTCTCTCTGATCAAATTACAGAGCTTTTCAATAATGATTTTATGACTTCCATTACATTAAATACCACGGTGCCTTTATCAACAAGAAAAACGGTACCTGCAGTGCCAAGTGCAAAATTTATCAGCCACCACCCCTGAATGAAGAGCGCACTGCTGGTGCTGATGCTTTTCCAAACTCAGAAATAAATTAAGGTTACTGGGTTATAAGTAGATCATGAAAAGGTTGACTGGAGGCATTAGTCACCATGCTGTGCCTCGAGTCCCTGGGGGTGCAATGTGGCACAGAGATGCTTTCAGGGAGGGTCCTCCCGGGGTTAATCCCATGAGGCTGAGGACAATTACTGAACATGACATCCTGCCATCCATGGCAGCAGCGTTTTTGAGCAGCCTGGGACAAATCTTTGGGCACATCTTTGATGACAGCCACGGCCTGAGAAAGGAACAGATGCCCCAACACTCAGCACTGCTTGCAGGCAATACATCAGATTAAACCACCACCCATAAATTCATCACAAGCCTGAAGCTAAATAAAGGCTTGTACACCGAGCTCCAGATCAAACCTACTTTAAAATAAGATATAAATATGCCTGAATCTTTTAACCAAATTGCTGCATCCACTTAAGCCTGTGTAGAACAGGAGCAATGGTAATGATCTGCTTGTAAGATAAGAAATGACTGCAGAATATTTTAAAAACCCTTTGATGTTGCTCTACTACAACTAGATGATATCATTCCTATTGTCAGTCTGGTACACCCGGGGCTCTCTCAAAATTATGTACAGCTCTGGCAAATGAAGGAAGCAGACTGAAATCAGCCAAAGGACAAAAGCTGAGATGTGAAAGCACTTACAGGCAAGGAGCTGAATAAACTCGATTTTTGGCTGAAAAGACTGTTTGAGCCTAGAAGTGAGAATTGTCAGCATTGCGCCTATTGGCAAAATTATCTTGGGATTTCATCTCAGAGTACATTGACAAATTTCCTCAAGATGGCAGGGAGGAATTTAAGTAGTTGATTTTGGAAGCATAACTTCTAGCATTGAACTTTTCAAGCAGAATTTGATGGTGTGAATAGGGCACCCAAAACTGTGACAACTTTAACTGTGATGGACAGATTCTTGGCTAGAATCCCAAAAAAGTCCTTAAGGAGGTAGGGACTACAGTTTTGGCATCTTACATTTAAGGGATCTAAACTTTTTCATGTAAAGATAATTTAAATTTTATGGCCTCCTGAAATAGTCCTAAGTACACCAACGTAAATAATTTTTCCAACGATGACCTTACCTACACAGCAACAAATTGACTCAAAATTAAATACTTTCCTTGATCTGAAACAATTTTAAGCCTTCAGCTTCAGGCCATTTTGAAAAGCAAACAATAGTTAAAACAAACAACAAAAAAAATTGCCAACATTTGTTTGCAAAGATAACTGTCCTTTTCAAAAAATTATTTCTTGAATTAGGCAGAAAATAAAAGGTCTTGTCTATTTTTCCCTCCCAGCAATTAAACTACATGGTAGAAAATAAACACACAAGGTCCTTGGGAGTGTCTGTGACTGCATCAAAGCTGGAACGTGCTGTGCTCATCTACAACTTACCACATTAACCAGCACTGGATGGTTAAAACCTCACCCTATGTCTTCTTTCCTTGTTGTTATTCCAACAGCAGGAATTTTAATGGATAGAGGAACATCTGCCAGCTTGAGATCTGCTTTTTCACAAAGGCAGACTAACAACAGAGAAACTTTGGCCAATATTTGCCAAAACAGGATTTTTCATCTCAAACAAACACACACCCACCAGATTTCTGGCAAGACTGGGGGGAGAGGCACTTGGAGAAGCTTCTTCTTTCATCTATTATTTTTTTCAATTTCATTTTACTTCCTTTTTCCTCCTTCCTTTCTCTGATGCCCTGTTCCAGAGAAGCAGCAGCTAGAAAAACTATTCTGTACTTTATTTGATTCCTATTTCAACTTGGTAGAACTCAGCCCCATGCCATCCTTTGGACATGGTAGTTTCACATGTAATTAAGAAGGGCTCCTACTCCATGCCTGGGGGTGACACAGGGACTGGGGCCAGGCAGCCACAGGGTCACTTTTGTCTGCCCTGAAAAGCTACTTTGGACTGGGCACCCTGAACCACACAACTCCGCCAGCATAACAAAAATGGCAAAACATCTCACTCTTTTCCTCTTTTCTCTAGGACAGAGAAATTTACTTTCCTCTTCTCTCCCAAGGCTTAAATCCCTCTAATAAAGTACAACCAAGGCAGCTGTTTCCTCCCTGCCAGGCTGCAGAGCTCAATGGATGCCTGGGGACATGATGGGATGCCCACTTGGCCAAAAAGAACAACCAGATTTCAAATATAACTCAGAAGATAAATGGTAACAGCATCTCTCACATCTGTTAGGCTTTTCCAAATTCTAATGTATGATACCTTGAACCTCAGGGGTATTTATTTCCAAAAGGAGTTGAAATAAAATTACTTTTATTGTCATCTGCTTTACTGTTTATCAAGTTAAAGGCACTTCTGACAGGTACTGCTAGGACTTGATTCATGTCTTCAAAATGTCACAGCGGTGGTGCTTGCCCCTGGTTTTGAGAGAGAATGTGCAATACTTTATTCTTGCACAGTTCCTTCTATCTTACGGTTTAAAAATGCCTTAACTTATTACATCTCTGCCAAGCAATATTACCTCAGTTGTGGATGTAAATCAGAGAATAAAGCACTGAAATTACCTGGGCAGAGGTGTGCAGAGTAATTCAAGAGAAGAGTTTGGAATTATGGTTTCCAGGTGTCTCATGACAATACTTCTCTAAAAAATCCAATTTTTTTTTTTTTAAATTGGAAAAATAGGTAGCAGTAGCATGTTTTCATTGAGAAACAGAAGCCAAGAAATTTTGTACGTGCTGCTTAAACACTTATAACCTCAATTGTGACGTAGCACCAGAATTATTCTTTGTTAAGGCATAAGGGCAGGTAGAATCAGAGGATATCCTGAGTTAGAAGGGACCTACAAGAATCATCAAGTCCACCTCCTAACCCTGCACAGGACAAGTCAAAAATCACACCAGGAGGTGCCTGAGAGCATTGTCCGAGCACTTTTTAAGCTCTGTCAGGCTGGTGCTGTGCCCATTCTCTGGGGAGCCTGGTCAGTGCCCGACCACTCTCTGGGTGGAAGAACCTTTTCCCGATAACCAACCTAAACCTGCTCTGACACATTTAATTATTTAAAGTGAAGAGAAAGGACACAGATATCTTTTCATTATGGTTTGGCACACTTTCCTCTGCCATGGCCTACAGTTAAAAATGGTTTCCTTGCAGCTGTGACCAAAGGAACTGGCACTCGATGATAAACGTTCAGAATTTCAGCCTCTGCAGAGTTTTAAGAGACAGATATTGACCTCTCCAGAGATAACTGAAACTTGTCTTCCCTTTTTAAAATGAGTCATATCCCTTTGTAGCCTTCAAATCCATCAGAAGGAGCAACTGAATTTCTTGGAGGCAGGACATGAACCATCATCAAAAAACTTGAAAGCTGATGCTAAATCACTAAGTGCCAAGTGCCTTTCTTGCTTTGGTTCAATAAACCAATCCCACAGTGAAAACAAGTGCAAGGACCATCCATTTCAGCATTCCTTAGAGAGTGGAAACACAGGGAATTAAGGGTGTACCTTTTTGCCTGCTGGCTGGAGACAAAAAGTGAAGGAAAGACCTACTAACGAGGTAAAAAGGAGTTCAAATGAATTGATCATGTTCTGATTCCAGAATAGGTATCGTCCTCAAAAAACACCATTGAGAAGCATCTTTTTTTCATTTTCTCACTGTTGAGAATTGAGCACTGCAATAAAAATACGCACAGGGCCCTGTGCATCAGCTACCCACAGGCTGATGTACTTTAAGAGTGATTTGGCACCCGCATTCAAAATCTAACACTGAGAGCTGCATTTTTAAAATCTGGAGATCACTGGGGCAGAAAAAAATGGCTATTTTGGAAAAGAATTAACTATTAGAAATAAGGTTTGGCAACAAAAAACCATTCCTGGAAAACAGAGCCACCTGCATTGACCAGTTTTGTGACACCAAGATATTTGAGAAACTTTTCTGCAGGCATTTAATCAAACATCAAAGTGAACTGGCACCCTACTGAATCATATTGATTTAATGGAGTTAAGGTGCATATTCTAAAACATATACTTTTTAAATATGTGTATCAACGTTGCATTGAGCTTTACCCAAAAGTATTTCAAGGCTCTTTTCCTTAGCTCTTGCTCCAAGGACAGCACAGGAGATTGTGTCATCCCAAGCGGTTTAGTTTGCTAAAATGGTAAGGACATGGATTAAAAGAAAAAAACCAACAAAACAAAGCAAACAAATGAGGAAAAAAAAAGAAAAAAAAAAGAAAAAAGAAAAAAAAGAGAAAACCCCATGCAGAACCAAATAAGAACATCAACCATCCTTAGAGAAAAAAAAAAAAAAACCAAAACAAATTCCAACCATGCCCAAAAAAAGTCTTGCTTCAAAACATAAGGGACAAAACAAACAAAACCCCAACTCCCAAAAAGCTCCCCACACAGGGTAAGAAAGAAAATCCCAGATATTTTCAGTCCTATAGAAGCTCCGATCCACAACATGACTCTAATACACAAGAGAGATAACTATAACAAATTTTTCTGTGGATTAAAAAAACGCATCTTGCATTGACCTGTCTACAAAACATAAGTAAATCCTTAGTTTTATAATTTAACTTCCAATTTCAGGTTACAACAGGCAGGTAGCAAACAGATTCTTGAATGGAGAGATCTGGGTTTGTTGCTGACAGTCCCTCAATTATCAGTCAAAGGTCAAAAGAGTTTTGCCTAGAAGAAATATTTTCTCACATCATACATGTGGATAGACTTCTTATACACACAAATAGTGCTTCTATATTAACCTTTAATCCAAAATTTTTGTTTCCATGGAAACAGCAGCAAGCAACTCTGTGTCAAAGTCCTGATAATTTCTTCATGAACATGAAATGGATGAGCATCTGCTGGAAACAGATTAAAAAGGACTGCCAATGGGAATGCAAATACTTTTCTTAACTTCAGGTTATGATTCCCTTTTTTTCAGGAAATATCTATGGAAAAGTCCAAACGAATTGTTGGATTAAATTAAAAGCCATCCAAGCACACTTTTTGAGGAATGAGAATCTGGAAACAAAAGGTTAGTTAAGAAGTACTTACCCAAAATTATTTTGGGCAGATCTACAATGCAGAAAAGCAATGTTTGACAAGAATCTAAAATCTCCAGTTTCCAAGTATGGAGTGTTGCATTTGGACGCGTTTTGGATACCTGTGGGATTGCTGACACCATCAGAACTGGGAGCTAAACAGGTCTCAACCAAAAGTGTCAAACAAAAATCCTTTGATAAATAGTGAAACACTTTCCATATCCAAAGGACTTGCAGCACAACTGTTTTTCTCAGTAGGGATCAATAAACACACCTCAATACTTCGCCAGATTTCTGGTCCAAGTCAACAATTAGTAGGAGAGAAATGAAGATTATTTTCCAAAAATTAAGCCTAAAAAATGGAGTGAAACTTATTCATGCTGAATATTTTATCCTTCAAACACACTCATGCAAATATTGGTACCACCGACAGTCTCAAGAGTTAGCAAGAGTTTTGTGGGGAAAGCAGCAGGAACACTTGTCATTTATAAAACTCTCCCAGAGTCCAGGTACTCCTTATTAATATTTCCATATTTATACACTCTGTAACCTAATATGCAGAATTTTAGTTTGCTGTAGCTTCAAGCATCATCCAAAGGCAACATGTTTGGAGGAAAGAACCCACCTAACACATTGCCTGAACCTATTAGCACACAGAATATCGTGTTTTAAACAGGAAAAGGGATGTTAAAAACTGTTGATGTCAAACTCAGGTAATTAATACAGATAAAAAATGTCAACAGACCTGGGAAAGTATTTGAAAATAATTATTTTATCACCATACAGACTATTTCTGCTATACACCAGCCTTTAAAATAATAATAACTTTACTTGAGAAGCAGCCTTTAACCCAAAGCTCTGCATGTAGGAGCTGCAGACTTTGAACACTTGCACTCTTTTTGTGGCTATGAAAGGGTGATATGTGGGCTTTGATCTTTTAATAACTCTGCTTAAGAGGGTTTAACTGTATGAATTAATCGTCGGGGCTTCTGAAAAGCATTAATTAATTCCACTCTCAAAGTTATTATTATTATATAACCACATTACATAAGCCAGGGCATCCAAACTTTGCATTCATCTGGTGACTTCTGTGGAAATCTTGAGAGCTGCTCTGCATGACAAGGAGCGGAAAGCCCTGCACAATATGGTTGGACACTTAACAAGTGGAACGTTCAAATCGCATTACTGCAAAAGTAACAATTTAGGGGGACGCCCTCAAAAATTTAGTGGGAATAATTAAAGGAAACTGAAATATGATTCCTTTTCATTTTCTTTGAACTGAGTGAGTTAGCACGATATCCTTTGTGTTTTTCAGACAGTATTAATTTTCAGGACTGTGAGGGGAGAAGGCCTGCAGGGCAAACTTGAAAAAGATTAGTGTAATTCAAGTCCTATGTACAGAAGAGAGAGTTTTATCTGTCAGTTTGAAAGAGAACTTTAAAGAGGTTGTGATATGGAGCGGAATTATCGCCACTATTAATTGCACAGGCATATTAAAAAGACCCTGGAAAGTGACCTCCTCTAATACAGAGAATGCACGGAGAAAAATATGTCTTAATCTTCTTTTCTGCACTGAGATAAATGTCAAGTGTATCTATCACCTCAATTAACCATAGGAAAAAAGCTGTCAAAATCTAATTCTTTTTTTGACAAGGCGTTTATTCTGAAACCAGCAGAGGGAGAAACAGGCACTTGTATTAGAAAGAGATGAGTGTCAAAGGGTTCTGAAACACATGGTGAGTTTTCCATGTGCGAAATGCTGATTAGAACCATGGTAAATCAGTGCTAGCGTGTTCTGGGTTTGTTGCCTGAGCTACAGGAAAACGGAGGGCTTTGTGGCATGGCTTACTTCAGCACTGAGGTTACATTAACAAAGGAATGTTTTTCAGCTACAGCACCACGCAAAATGCAAAAGATCTGGTGAAATGAAAGAACCTGAACTTCAGGGACACTTAAGGCTATTTTACAGAATATTGTAAAACATATTTGTTGTGATAGCTTATTTGCGCTTTGATTTTTTTCCTTTAAATAGAAATGAAGCCTTTTTGTGCCTTTTCCTGTTACATCCATGTGATCTCCTCAGAGTATCAGGATGGATTCACCTCTCATTAGTTTGAGTCTTATACAGAAGTTTACTTTGCTACCCTTGAATTTTGCAGAAAACCAATAAAAGGCGTTGCAGAAAAATGATATTTACACGTCTTTCGTAATTGAGCTTTGAAAGCAAAATGACTGACCTACTAATAAAACTTTCATATTAGCAGCAGCTTGAAAGAATTCTGCCACGTAATTGGTACAACCAAACATTGCTTCAGCAAGAAACCATGCAGAAGAGGAAAGCTGCCTATTTAAAGCAGCACATTTAGAAAGAAAGAGCAATTTGGGATCATGAGACTGCCTTAAAATCATCCAGATTTCTAATTTTCAGAATTTGATGTGTGCCTATGTATCTGTGTGTTCATTCAGGTGTTTGAGACTCCTGCCTAAAGCAAGAGAGTTTGAATTGTTTGTAGAGTTACAGTGAAGCTTCTTGTGCAAAGTATTAATTTTAAGGAAAGAGAGGAATGACTGTAAGAATTGAGATGGAAATGCAGTAAAGGTCTGGGATTTTTCAGCCTCCAGTGCTAAATCATTTCTTATTTATCATGAGGACAGGGGTCTCAGGGCAGTGTATGATGATGTCCTCTGCCACCATCCTTTTTCCGGGAACAAACGATGCCCAGAAAAGCTGGATCTGCACGATGGAAATGTACGTGACCTACGGTGTTTGTCAGAAGATAGAGGTGCATTCAAGGATTAAATCAATTGCATCTCACGAAAAGAACAGGCTTCCCTAGGGAAAGCTCTGGGATTGCTTGTCAGCTGTAGCACAACTGAAAAACAACAGATCAGTCCTCTGCTTGTTTATGTTGTCACATACTTCTGAATTCAGTGGCACTTTGTCATCTTGTGTCACAACTGGCTCCCTCTTTCCCTAAGAGTCATGCAAATAACAGATCCTAAAAGTGTAATAATACAAACAGGAGTCCTCAAGAAGGTGCATACCTCACTTTTCCCCCCCCACCTCCTGTTTTAACTATTACTGCAAAATACAACTTGGCCAAGTCAGAATCAAGTCGAGTATGTTCCTCTTACAAGAATTCTGTTAATATGAGCAGCGGATAAGCCATGCAGTTGTAAGAGCCACAATGACAGCATATGTATGTCTGCTAATATAAAATTATTCGAAAATAAAAGTAACACCAGTATTTCTGAAAATAGAGACTCTGCAACTTGAACTATTTCTAGAAATAAAAATTAAGCAAACAACCCTTGTGCAAATATTAATTATAAAATAGAGGATTTAAGGCAATAAACAGACTTTGAGAACTGAGAAGTTGTCTCTTTGCTCTTTTCTAAACTCAGCCAAAGGAATTTGGATAGAAAAGTCTTGGTATTCTGGATAATTATACGAATAAAGTATAAGACAATCAGGCATGTATAAAAATGTGTTTACTCTTGCATAATTGTTCAATTTGACATTCTCTCCTATTTTCCAAGGTGCAAACACTCTGGAGCACTCAGTTAAAACCAATAACAACAGAGATTCACTTTCCCATTTCCCACACACTGCATTAACTATGCCAAGAACAAAACTAAATAAAAACCAGCAAAACCAGCCCAAGAACCTTTCTGAATTCCAAGAAGGAAAAGTGCTAGGGAATGAAGCTTTAATAACATGTCCTAAATCAGATCTAAACACACAACAAAGGTCCAGACAACCCACTGAGCCTCAGCAGCAAAGTGAGATAGTCCAAATTTGTTCAGTCCTGCTTTGGATTGCAGACTACCCTTCCTCTAAATGCATCTCTTGTGAGGTCAGAAGGTGCACCGAGTTCACCTGGCTCACCTACTGCACCACAATTTCTGGCTCACAGCATTTCTGTGCCTATCAGGACAGGAGGCTGGTCATCAAAGGACAACAGAAGATGCAAGAGGCATTTTGGTGTTTTTAAAAGTAAAACCATTGAGGTGTTTAGCAAGGAGAGACAGGACACAGCTGGTAGAGACACAGCACAGATTTCTGCTGTGAGAGAAGGATGAAAAATACAGAAATACAATCCCACCAGGACTGTGGGTATAAGCCAAATTCTCCACACTCTACAGGCCTTGTGTGATTTTGCACATGATGGTGCAACAGCAGGGGTGGGCCACCCAGGAAGTGCCTCTGCAGATCTGAGCAGGCACCTTGCATCTGGTCAGTATATTCTAGACCAGGAACAAGAACCTGAGCCACTGCTGCTCTTTGGTTCTGGTGCAGGTGCTGAGAATTCATCAAAAACAACTCAAGATGCCATCCAGCCAGAAGAAAATATGACTTTGGACCAGCTGGGGTCCTGTTCCTCTCTGATTCCTGCTACTGTGCTTTTCTTCACCCTTTTTACCCCTCGGTTCCTGGACCTACACTTGCATTTAAGATTCCTAGGAAATAATTTTCCCTTATCAAATCAAGGCACATACTCAGCTCCACTCATCGCTCACCATATCACAGATCATCGTGTAACAGCTCCACTCGTGCTGGCAGTCATTTTAAGGTAGCAAGAGGGACACTGGACAGTTCAGCCACTGTGTCCCTCGCTGAGCTACAGCCCTCATCTGGCAGGCCACCAAGCAGCTTGTCTTGAGCTGGAGTTTCTCACCCACTCAATCCCCCAATTTTGCTGAAGTTAATACTCATTCCTGACACAGGCTCTACCCAGCTATCCAGTGCCTGAGCAGGAACGGAGCAAAACCTCTGTATTCTCTCTGTCTTGAGGCACTGACAGGACTTAATTCACATGTGAATAGTGACATCATAATACAGGACTGACTCATTCCAAACTCTTTTGAACATACTTTCATAAAACTCACTTGCATTTAAATCCTGAAGATTTCCTCTTGTTTAAAAAAAAGGTTTACTCTTAAAGAGAATTTCATAAGATTGTGGTGTTTGGACCTCTCCATCCTGTGAAAGAGAGAAGATCTCAGATTTTAAGAACATTGTCCATATGACTTAATGGGTTCAGGGGGCTGGAATGGATCTGAAGGCATTCTGAGGGGATTCTCTGGGGAAGAGATGATTAAGAAGCAGTGTATTTGCTTTAAGCACAACTGTAAATGCCTGCTCAAAGCACTTGGTTACTTCATACATCTTAAAATTATGAGAACAAGGTACCTTAACTGCAAGGGCCAGAGCACATTGCTCGTTTCTGCAACCTCAAACACTCTGAAGCCTCTTCATTGTGGAGGAGCTTGAACACTACAATGAACAATTCTTATCCAGGAAAACCTAGCTGATCTGCCACCAGCACACTTCTGTCATAGCCCATGACTAATATAACATGGAAATAAAAAGATTTAACCAGACCTTTTGATTCAAATACTTCTAATCAGTTTCTAGTTAAAACTAGTAAATATTGGGCAATTGTTTTCTTTCACTGAAGACAGAATTCTTATTTTATCTGAAATGTGCAGTGTTTGCCTTCCCCATTTATGCTTTTGTGTCCTGAATTGGAAGATTTAAGGGAGTGACAGAGATACAATCAGGATTAGCAAACCAATAAAATATTACAGTGACCAGGAAAGCATGAAGATTTGGATAAATATTTGCAGAAACTGAAAAGAGCAGATGCACAATCAAATAATTCAGAAGATGTGTGTACACTTGCTTTTAAAAGAAAACACTTCTGTCCCAACCTCAAAAAATGAGACAGGGAGAATGCTTTCATCAGTTGGACAGCTCCAAAATCTTTCAGCAGTCTGAGTTTGTTGCCAAAATAAAAATTATTACGGAAAATATCTTTGTGGAAAGAAGCTTCAAAGCATATTCTTGTCAGTGGAGACTTGAAGGTTAGTTTGTCTAAAGAGACAATATAGCCTGCATTAATAAATACTTACATAACACAGCCTTAGAAGTAATTATGTTGAACCCACAAAGAAGCAGGAAAAATCAGGTGAAATTGTACTGGCATCATTTCAAGTGTCCACACTGACACAGCTCTGTTCCCTGAGAGACTGGGCCCCTGTCTCAAGCAGATATCCCCGATTCATGTGCCTGCACCGCTCCCGTTTGCCTCTAATATGGTTTTGCAGAGCCGTGCCAGTTCCTACTGAGTGTGAGAAGATTCACAGAGTGTGAAATCTTGCAAACTAAATGAGCCATAGGAACAGTTTGCACAAATCCCATATGATCAGCGTGGTAACCCAGTCACCTAGTATGTTATTTCCATTATTAGCAATAGCAATTATTCAGGCAAAGAAATGACAGAATAAACCCCTCGCTCTGAATGTTTGCGCAGCTCCGGGTCCGAAAAAAGGATTATTATGTTTTTGCCGTGCACAAAGGACAACTGTATGCTAATGTCTCCCCTTTCCTTCACTAAGCTGCGAGGAAAGAGGCTTGTCAGGCTCCTGGACAGCTCACACTAATGCAAGCAGGCTCTCTCATGCAGGCAGGCTGCAGAAAGTGAGCTGAGGCATCTTGAGTGCCACAGACATTTGATGGCAGCTGGGAGAGAGGAAGCTGTCAGTCAGGGGAAGCCTCCGGGCTGGGGCACAGTGCTGAGCAAAGGGGTTTGGTGGGAGCTTTCTGCCCCTCCTTACTGCCCAAGGAGGGTCCAGCCTTGCTCTCCAGCATGGGGAATCTTGGAACTACACTCCCACTTTCCCCCAAAAAGGCACCAGAGCAACCAGAAAATTTCAGTTGAGGTTTTCTCTGCCCCTGACCCCAGAGAATTCGGGCATTGCCACCTGAAGCTTTGCTGTGCTGTAAAGGAAAGCAGCACTTCTAAGTGATGACCACACAGAAAACCTCACAGCAGACACTCATTAAAATGCACAGCATAATAGAAGAATTTACCTAGAGGAGGACAAAAGAATGGAAGAACATTTAATAAAAGTGTCTTGTTTCTGAAGAAATTAACAAGTGAGAAATTGCATTTTCACTACTGAGGTGACCTGCTCCTTGACAAGCATGTTGAAACAGGTTTTAGTTCTATTTCATTTATAGCTACCTTTAGAAAGAGAATTGCGTGTAGTTAACAAGCACAAGTTGCTTGGGAGGTTTTGCTTTTGGATTCCGGTTTTTTAAGGGATTGGGGGTTTTCTGGTGTTAGGGATTTTGAGGGGTCATCTTTGTTGGCATTCTTCTAACAGCCGTAATTTGGGTTTGGGGTTTTCTTTCAAGTAACTAAACATTATTTAAAATGTTAAAATTTTTCCAATAAACTTAGGAGAGGAAGAAAAGAAAACCACACCCCAATCTAACATTCAAACATTTGTCTGCCCAAATATAGGCATTCATTTGGCCAAGTAAAGATGTCCTGTTTGCAATCAAAATCAGAGACGACAATGACAAGAGAAGTGGAAGGTGTAGGACAGGAAACCTTTGACAATCCGTCACCATCTGCTCAGATTTCACTACCAAAAAAAAAAAAAAATCTGTGCAACTGAACCTTGAGGAGACAGTATGAGAAGCCTTTCAAATGCTTTAGAACAAAGATAAAAAACACTGATTAAAATTCATTATGAGTCCCAGTATGCTCGTTTTCAACCCACCAGTTTGAGCAAGTTTTGCAGAAACACTTGGCACAAAACCTTTTAACCTGTTACAGATCAAGCGTGAGAAAAACTGTGGGTTTATCCCTGAAGCTGAGAATTCAAGTAGTTCCATACCAGGTGAGTGCAATAACATTATTCAAGATGAGATTTATCATCAAGATAGCTTCAAGATTTACTTCTCTTAGGGTGGCACCTGAATATTAAAAGAAAGTAAGCAGTACTGAAACAATGATTATTTTGGGGTTCTTTCCCTGCCTGTGAGTAACATCCCTTTGGCACTAACGCATCCCTTCCATATTTAATTACGGATACACCATTGCAGACACACCACAGATTAATGACTGGGGAGGAGTCCTTGTGAATCATGCTACGTACAACTGAGTTCCTCTTTCTTCCACTCTTAATGCCTACCTCTAATGCTTGTTCAATTAGGTTTCCCTGTCAATACCCTAAGAAAATGTGATGCACGGACTGAAGGTGATCTTAGCGATGACATCAATACTTTTAATGTAATGAATATGAGCAATGAACTACCCTGAAATGAATGTCAGATTTCTGGAAGTTTCTGCTCGCTCTCTTTCTCCTCTCTTTCTGTATGCATAAGATTTGGAAGCCACCCTTTATTTATTTCTTTCTTTTCTGATTAATGCAAGGCTCAGCTGGGACACGGGCAGGGTTACAGGGCTGGCACACAGGACCTGACCCAGGAAGGACCAGGCACACACAGATCTGAGGGGAAATCCCACAGCTCCATTCAGCCTGGGGAGATCTGTCCCTGCTCCCAACTCTGGCTGCATCCAAAGACCCACATTTACTTCTGGGAAGGGACTGGAGCACACAGGAAGGAGCAAGAATCACATTGCAGATCCCGACACCCTAAAAGAGCCTCAAAACCACAGCTGTGACAGAAGTCCCTTTGCTGCATCATTCAATTTTATAGTATCTTGAGTACTGCTTCATTACATGTCCTAAATAGAGCTCTAATACTGAGAAGTCTTGATTCATCTTTTATATCTGGAGATGATCATACACTGCTTTAACCAGCCTTGCAAACTATCCCAACATAAATAAAGAGCATCAGAAAGATCAAAGGAAGATCAGAAAGAGTTTTTTGGTGATTGAAAAAGAAATAAATAATATGCTTCTAAACATTTTTGAAAAAGGCTCAAACTTTCCTGTATTTCAAAAACAGTAATTATACAGACATTATTCAAGAGAGATAAAAATTATCCTTCAACAGAAGATTTTTAATCAAGACTGCAAGATTGAACTTTCTCCCTAAAAGAGGTGCTGTACTCCAGTCATCATTCCCTGGACTTGGTAAAAAAAAGTTATTAAATCCAACTGCATTTTAGGTCAAGATGAAGTAAAACAGCTGAAAGTGATCCTTTCCTGCCTTCATATCTATGTCTCTGAAATCTAGAAGCTTTTATTTGGTTCACTTGGAATCAAATTATCAGGAAGCAATTAGCCTTCTTAAAATGGAAAAAAGCTATATCATGCTCACTTATTTTTAATACTTCTTATCACATACAACTGGGAATAGTGAGGATAAAGGGAGAAAAAGATCACTGCTCACAAAGAAAAGCATTCATTAGGCAGATAAACAACACGCCTCGGAGAAACCCACTGCTATTGCCACTTCATATTGCTGAGCTCTGAATTCATACACACTGTTGAAAGGGGTTTTTTTTGAAATTTCTCCCTGCTAGTCTCCTTACAGCCTTGAGGTCTCTCAGAGTACAAAGGACTCTAACTGGATAACTCTGCATCTTATTTTATACTGATGGGCCTTTGCAAGGCAGGACCCCCTTCACCTTTGGTTACAGAAACACAAAATAGAGGAGACACACAAATACTCAGAGATGGGACAACTAACACTGGCCTCTGGTGGTCTGTGCAGAAACTGGCCAGGCTCTGGAAATGGAAATTTCTGAGACAGGACCATGCCTTCCTTTGAGAAGAGCGTACCCAGAGTGCCTGGGGCTGTGGTGTTAATTAACCACCTGCCACCTAGGATGGAACAGCCCAAGAAACGCTGAGCTGGGGCTGGTTTTTGCAGGCCAGACAAGTCGCAGGTACTGTTGAACCTCTCAAACCCTCCCCAGCCTCCCTTCCCCACTCTGGTTTGCTGCAGGAACAGCCTGTTCCCCCAGCACTAAAGCATCAGGTGTGTTTTTGCTCACAGAATTGAGATACCGCACTCTGAATCAGGCAGTTCTGCTACAAAACCTTATAGGGCTTTTGGGTGAAATCTGCCATTTTCCCCTGCGATCTGAAATGCAAGGATGCTCAGCACTGTGCAGCCAGAGGGGTGTGCCAGCATTCCTGAGTGTCCCTGACCCCAGCAGCTGGAGCCCTTTTCCGGGTGCTGGTTTGAGCTGCCTCCCTGCCAGCTCTCAAGGATGTCCCTCCTTCCCCAGGGGCCTGGGAACAGTCCTGCCATCCCCTGCAGCATCAGGACTGCCTCAAAGAGCAAAAGCAAACACCTATCCAGCTTTAACTCTTCATTTTAGGTGGAGGGAGGTTTTGCACCAGCAATTCATTTACAGAAGACTAGGAAAAGTTTTTGGAACTCATCTGAGTGCTCTGGAGAAACTGCTGGGAACGCTCCCTGTTATCTGACACTTCAGAATGGAAATGTCTTTGTCCTGTGCATCACTTTCAATGCCCCTTCGCAACTCCCAGGGGCAAGCAGGCTTGGCCCGTTATTTTCATTGGGTCCACCTGGGGCAGTTGGAGATCCCTGGTACTCCCTAATTCATCAGGGGGAACAAGAAGTCCCCGTAAGCTGCCTCCTGCTAACCAGAGAGGAAGAAGTTTGCCAAGGGCTCTGGTAAGCCGTGCCCCAGGTAATTCACGCAGCCCAGAACATTGCAGGAGGTTGGATTTACTGCATCTTTTGTGCCTAGCAATGGCCAATACCCTTCCTCAGCTTCCCAGCAGCTGGGGAAGAATTAGTCTTACCATTTACTATTTATTTCAGCCATGCATCCCTTTAAAATAAGAGGCAGGTTCCTCCTTTGCAGGTGTGCACAAAGATCAGGCGAGAACGCAGTCAGACAGCGGGGGCTGCCTGGGACAGAGCTCCAGACCACCAGAGTGGTTCTCCTGGTGAATCTCCCAGACCAGCCACATTCCCCTCATTGCTGCAGACACCGCTCAGCACCAGCACAGCCACCTGGCAGCTCACAGGAGACGAGCTGGGAGGGCCAGAGCCTCCTGGCAAGGCCAGACCCAGCACATGGGCTTCCCAGGCACAGCTTGGATCGGGGGTATTCATCCTTCTGCTGCACTGACAAAACCCAACAGGCAGTCACACAACATTCTCATTGTTCATCCGGGAGAAAAACAACCTCAGAGCAGCCACAAAAGGAAAAATATGTATGGGCACTCATGGCCCAACATGTGCTTTGTCTGGTCAGCGATACTGCCAAAAAAGATGTGGCACTTGGCCAAAAAGCCTCGGCGCACCAACAAAACCCACTGAAAGCTCAATTACGAGGTGGCAAAAACGGTCACGGGCGTTAGCGATGATGTGAGCGAGCGCGGCGCTGCGCGGTACGAGCACGCGGAGCCGCTCAGGAACGGCCCTGTCCATCTGTCAGAGGCTTGGAGACACGACTGCATGACAGGCAGAGCTGGTCAGCGTGACAGACCACGCTTTCAGCACTTCATCAGAACTGCTCTCAAAGTGCTGCCTAACAACTGTCAAGCAGCACCGCGCCGTAGGAGTTATAAAGACATTTTCAAAGGACAATAATGAAGTAGCTCTGTGAATTGCTAGGAAGAGCTCCACTCAAGCATGAGGCACTTGGCAGGGAATAAAGCATGGAGACGAAAATATAAAAAGCAGGTGATGAAAATAAATCCTTTCCTTGCACCAAGGAGATCTCATCCTGAATTTTCAAGGAGATACCACGTAGCTGACATGAGGGGCCCCTGACAGCAGAGGAACCTGTATACGGGGCATGCAGCAACCACAGAGCTGTTGGGCCACGGGACTTGTTTAGGTCACTGGGAGTGCCCATATGGTGCTCTCAGAGGAAACCACTGGATTTTAACACTCTTGTTGTCACTTAGTGGCAAAGGATGAACTCTGGATTGATGGGAGAAGTTCAAACTGCACAAGTGCCTGATATTTGGGGGCTACTAAAATTGCCTTTACGAAAAGACCCAGAGGCTTTGTTCTTGTGCATTCCAAAACCTTCCCCAAACAGCATTTGGAGATATTCCCAGCCTTCCTCATTCCCCTTGCCTCGCATTCCCAGTGAGTGAGCCCTGATTTTTGCCTGAGCTACACCATGGGCGAGTCTGTGCCTAAGTAGGTCTTGTACCTCACCTGATCCACTGCATTTTTTGGGATGGTCTGGAGGGAACGCACCCATTGCCCAAAGCGGCTTCGTGCCGCTGGAGCCATGCCATCACCTCCCTGGTGCCCTGCAGGTCTGTGCCCAGTGCCAGCACTGCCCCTGCCTGAAGCATGGCCATGGTCACCTGGCCCTGCTGCTCCCTGATGTGCTCTCACCCGCGTGTCACCTCTGATATCACAGCAAAATCAGCAGATTTTTGGTCCCATGCACGGGCAGCATGCATTGGATGAGGAACAAAACCATGCTGTACCGCCCCAGGAATACTCACAGCACAACCAAATTTAAAAAAAAAATAAAAATTTTAAAAATCAAGCCACAAACCACTAGTTTGTGTGTATTGTCTAGAAAGCCAAATGCAGTGTCTGCAGCCTTAAACCCCTTCCCTGCACTCCCCATAAGGAATGGGCTGGTACGGCCAACACTTCATTAGTCATCCATTAAATACTTTCTACTATTACAGCCCAAGGTGAGCCAGAGCCAGTGATCTAGAGTTTAACAGATTAAAAGCACTCTCAATTCCTGTAACCATTCTGTCCTGCAGTAGTTTAATTTCTCTAGGCTATCACCAACACATAAACCATTTCTGTAATCGTATTTGTTTCTTCTACTTTCTATATGCAAGCTTTCATTTAAGTCTTGCTTTCATTCTATCTGACTCCAAATTTTTCAGACTAATTTTTTCTTCTTTTTGCTACATCTACTGAAGGAAAGAAAAAGTTACACAGGTGTATAACCAGCATAAAATTGCAACCCATAAATTTTCTATGTAAATGCACTTTATAATGTGTGTAATAAAAAAATAGCCCCGTCATGTCAAGCTGCTTTAGAGTTGTAAATGGATCAAAGTATTAAAACACTTACATGAACTTGAATATGTAAGGCTAGCCAAAATATCCAGTGAAAGAAAGCTTTTTCTGATAAATATTATTTTGATAGAAGTCTTACAGCAGTTTCAGTTGGGATTATAGGGTGAGGTTTTTTTCCCCACAAGTCTTGTGAAGAAGTGCCTGCCTAACTGTCTCTTCTGATTGAGGTTTTAATCCTCTTGAAATTCGTGTACTGCTTCTGAAGGTAATTCAGCACCTGAAACTGCTCCACTGCTTCTCAGGGGAAAACAGGAGTCAGTCAGTCCATGACATCTTTCACCAAGAAAAAGTTATATTTACTTGCAGCAAAAAGATTGCAAAGTAAACATCTGTGTGTACACACACTACGGATATAAATATATGTGTATGTATATGAAATATGCAAATAAAAATATCTCATGAATAACTTGAAAGTCAAAATTAAATGTCCCCATAATAGTCTTGGTAGTTGGGGTTTAAGATAGTCTGCTTGCAGATCCTGAGTACATCACATAGTCCTAAAGGGTCTGTGCTTTCTGCTTGCCAAAAGCTGAGCTTTCGGACATTTTGAATGAAAAAAACTGCTCATAAGAGGGAAAACCGCTCCAGAGCTGCCACTCACTGTAAGGACATGCAGAGAGGAGTTAACATGCAGGAACACTGAGATCTGAAGCCAGGAATGCACTTGCTTGCCAGCCCATCGCGATAGTTTTAACCACACACACACAAAAAAAAAGGAGATTTTGGACACTTAGAAGCATCACCTCAGCCGTGGGACGAGTGCCCTCATAGAGAAGAAATCCAGAGCTGCTCAAGTTCCTGCCTGAGGACTGCAGTGACAGACTGACATAGTGATATGCAGTTCCTGCACTCCTTCCACCCAGGTTTCAACCCGTCCCAGAAGCACTGGTCAACCACTCTGGCTGTGGAAAGGGAGACACAGGCACTAAACACAAGATCGGCTTGGACCTAAGTGGGCAAAATAAAGATGGGGGAAGAGAGCAGAGTGCACAAACCCACCTTGCAGAAAGGAAATTAAATGAGAGTAAGGAGCACTTAAGGGACCTGCCCCATCAGCAGAACTTGTCTATGAATGACCTGTGAATTAAATCACACATTCAATCCTGTAAGCCACAAGCCATTCTCTTATTGAGGCAGCCAGAACTCCTCTTAAGGAGAATGATGGATTTTCTGAACAGAAGCATAACTCAGACATTTCTATGGATTAGGCTGTTTCTGAATAGCAGAGCCATGTGATTATATTCTTCCTAATGAGAATTTAACTGTTTAGAAAACCAAAGTAAGTTTCCTGAAAAGGTATGATGTTATTCGCTTCAAAACAGATACAACAAAACAATGTTTTAGACATCTAAAGCTCCTCTTGTGATGGACACAAGGCTTTGCCTTTTATTTTTCATAAGCATTTGTGGCATCTTTATCCAGCTGGACAAAGCTCCTAATCTCTAAATTTACTAGATTCCGTGCATTTGAACTGATCAACAAACGTTTACTGCATTTTTTTTTGGGACAGAAGGCCATAGAATTGAAATAAATTTGTTGTTATATAAGCAAACATATTTTAAGGAAAAGGACATTATTATTATTTTGTAGCTCGTACAAACCTTAGTTACACTTCAGTTTTATCACGTAACTCCAAAATTAATAGACAATTCCTTAATGTGGTTTTCATGTGAACTAGTAAGGGGAAATAAACTTGACAGCAGAATTTAAAAGATAATCCAATTTTAAGCATTAACTTGGCCAATCTATCATATAAATTTTAGATTAATTGATACCAATTTACATATTAGTATTTAATTCTGGCTTGATGGCCTCCAGGGATGTCTCAGAATCTTGCTATGCTTCATTGATCATATCCTGATACCCTGTATCAGTGAACATAATCAGAATGCGTGTATAAACTTCCAATAGCAAAGCCGTTGCGTGGCAGGCAAACAGAAATTGTTATAGACAGTTTGCACCAATTAAAAAAGTTCAGCCAGTTAACTAAATACCTGAGGCAATCTTTCAGCCTTCAAAGTTGGAGAAAAGGTCTGTTTCAGCACCAAAGAGTAATTATATCCAGCCTGTGACTGGCAGCTGAGTTTACAGAAAGGTTAAGAAAGCCCTATAGGTCAGCATAGCCAAATAACACCGAGGTGGCTGCACTGAGATAGCTTAGGAGAAAACAGTAATTGAGGAGCAGAAATGTCAACACTTCATCATAGTCCTTACAATTTTTACTGGGTTGGAAGAAAACATTTGATGCCCAGCTCCCGAACAGCCCTTGCAAAGCAGTACCAACTGCCTTTGGAAGTGATCTGGATGTCCCATTTTCCTGGGGAGTCCTCTTTTCCCGGCCTTCTGGCTGCAGCAGTTCCAGCACAAATTACTGGGTGTGGAAAACTTGCGCAGCAAAGAGTTATTTCCCTGAATCCTCTCAGTTTCTTCAGGCTTTAATAACAGCCAAAAGCATTTCATGAAAGTTCTCAAGAAAATGGTGGAGAGCTAAAGAAAAATACGGCTTGAGGCCACATGAATACTATGTATTACTTTAGCTCAAGCCTTAGATATTGTCATATCATTGTACCCTAGTTTCATACCAAAGGAAAAGGCCATGCACCCACACAAGACTTCAGAAAGAGCTGACCCACTGAGCAGGTGATAAAACCACAATTCCAGCCCCAGGATATTGTTGCCACCTCAGCAAACAGAAAGCAGTGGCTGGAGAGGAAAGGCAGTCACAGTAATTTACACAACACACATTGCCCTAACACTGCTCAAGAGGCGAATCACAGCATAAAATATCCCCTTTTCCCTCTCATTACTTGTATGTTCACAAAAGGGGACAAGTCCTGCTAGATAACCTTGCTGTCCCACATGGGGAAAAAGGGAAGAAGTGTGGAGTGACTTAAAGCACAGTTTATGGCAGAAAGAAAATGAAAAAACAGCCTCTTTTGGCAGCAGTTCATTTGAGAAATCTTCAGCATGCTCTCTGCACCAAGATGGCCACAGAATCACAACTTCTTGCTGAGTTCATGGGATACTTTCAGCCTCAGAAGAACAAAAAGGAAAAAAAATATAACCATAAAATGCAGAAAAATTAAGGAGCTCTGTAGCACTGTCTGGAACAGAGAGCTCACCTGATTTACTGCTCTTAAAGCAGGCAGGGGAGAAGGCACCCTCATGCTCGATGAAGACATTAACCAAGGAAATTACTGGTATAGGAGTGAATTAATTTTCATTGATCTAATTTCCTGACGGATATACCAGCAGTGAAGAGTTTACTAACTGTGAGTTCCTCCTTTGTCAGGTACTCCTCCTCATGTTTTTACTGCAGAAGCAGAAAAATAGAACTAAAGAATGGAGGAAATACTTAACATTTCTCTCAAATCACCAATTAGTGCTCCTCTGGGGTAAAAGCTGTGTCATGCTGTTCAGCCTTTAAAAAAGATTGGCTGAATACAAATACAAGGCTGGCATCATCATACAGAAGTGCTGCTGGATTAAATTCCTTTGATAAAATATTGGATTTCTTTCTTTCTCTTTTATTTGTTGGCTCTTTCAATAGGCTTTGAGGGTAGCCCAAATAGTTTTACTTCAATATTTAGCTGCAAAAGTAGGCAGTAATTGCAAATATTAAGACTTCATGATCTTTACCACTTTTTACCTAAGGAAAATCATTTAGCACCATTTTGCCCAAATGACAGAAATAGCTCTTTCCTGGCTATACATCCAGATGTAAAAAAATTGGAGTTGGGGCAGAAATCAGCACCTTTATTTAATAGATATAAAATTCACCTGTCATCTTGACCAAAAATAGGGTTGATATTCAAGGGCAAACTTCTTAATTGTTATTTCTATCTAGGATCAGGTCTCCAGCTAGAGTGTACACCACAATTTGACCCGTGAATAGAAACATTTGAAGCAAAGATTCAGCTCTCCTAACCCATGGCCTTCAAATATAGCAGAAACTCAATGTGCATGAGCAAAAGAAAAACATTTCTTCACTTCTAGGTTTTATACCCATTGCTGCTGACACAAAATCAGAAGAGAGATTTTTTTTTTTTTAATTCCCTAGTCTTGAGAGTTAAAAATAAATAAAATAAAATATTCAGAGGACTGGCTTGTTTATTTATTGCATTTCTAGCTACACTTTTTTAAAATAAAAGATGTAAAGTCTAGCTTAGGTACACCTTCAATAGTAAGATACTAAAGGCTAATAAAAAGACATCATAGATTCTATTTTATATCTCTATTTTTGAACGGCCATCCTCCTAGCAGAGGCACAGGGCTTGATCTTGGTTGAAAGCTTGAGTCTTGCTGAGCTTTCATTTTTCCAGCCCTCTATAAATTTTTGGTGTGAAATTTTAATTGACTTAATTTCACAGAGTCATAGAATAGTTTAAGTTTGAAAAGACTTTTGAGATCATTGACTGCAACCGTTAACCCCACGCTGCCAAGGCCAGCACTAAAACATTCCCCTGAGCACCACATCCACAATTCTTTTAAATCCCTCCAGCACAGGCGCTCAGCCACTGCCCTGGGCAGCCCATTCTAGGGCTTGACAAGCTTTTCAGAGAAGAAGTTTTTTCTAATAACCAACCTGAACATCCCCTGGGGCACCCTTGAGGCCATTTCCACTTGTCCTGTTGTTTGTTAATTTGGAGAAGAGACCAACGTCACCTCACCACAATTTACTTCCAGATCGCCATGAGATTCTTCTAAGCCTACTTTGCCTCAAAGAACAACACAAAAGCAGCAACTTGTTTTGGCATTGTGAAATACATTAAATACATCAGTTGAATTTTTTGTTTAAAGGAGGCACGTGAAATGCATCTATGGAGCCCATTTATCCTTGTGGGTGCAAGATGGTGCAACAATAATTTAGCATCACCCTGGCTATATGAAAACTTTTAAAAAAAAATAGCTTGCATCGTGTGCGAGGAACTGATGAAAAATCTACCTCACCACTACATTAGCTGAAATGGGAACTCTTGTACTTTCTGCATTTCCTCTCTGTGAGGCTGAACACTCCTGGTAGGAAAATGGGTTATTTCCCTCAGCCATTCCCACGCCCCGGCACAAGCAGTGTTGTCTGTCATAATTTCCCATTTACCCGCACATCCAGAGAGAATTTGGTCACTCCGAGTCCATTTCTAATCGTAATAATGGTCAAAATAAAGGTGCAAAGCTTGAGCAGCTGTGTCATCCACTGTCTCTTGCTCACAGAACATGAAAGGACAAGAAACTCGCTGTCTATATTGGCACTTCTGCTGCAGCTGGTGAAACAGGATCACCAGGAAACTTCAGAAGAGAAAGGAGAGAGTATTCCAATAGGGAAAAATTCATCCTTCACATACCCGAGCTCTATAAAATTTGAGAAATGTCTAAAGAATTAAGGCTATTTACAAAACAGAGCAGTGTGCTGCCAGGGCACAAAAGGAATTTTGAGGCTCTGGTAGCTACCACAGCTTAAATCCGCCTGCTCACAGCTCAGCTGGAGGGAGCCCTGCACCACAAATTCAAATATAACAAAGATTCAGCACTGAAAAGCATTCAAATACATGGCCACCATGGCACTTCCCTACTCATGAAGGATAAACCATTCTTTTCTCATTTATTCCTATGATACAACAATTAAAATTTCATCTCTCTTCCCCACAGCACATGGATCCGACAATAATTTATTCATGCTATTTTGAATATGAGTGTGCAAGACATTTTAAATACTGTTAGATCACTTTCTATTCCCAGTATTGGATGAACTTATGATAATTATGGTGCTCCCGTCCTATCTGTGACATTTCAAACAAATCAGGACCTCTCTATTAACCAGCAGGTCCAAGTCAGCCAACCACAGAACAAGAGTGACTCGTGAAGCACAGCTCCCTTCTCATTAACTCCTAATCACTGCAAATATCAAGTTGTGGTACATGGTGGGACACAGAAGCATTCTTTTCAGTACACCCTTACACCACAAAATCCAGATGGCATGGAACGGTGTTTGGGAAAATTGAGTTTTGTAAAGCTCTATCCCTTGGAAAGAAGGAAATTCTGTGTCATAGACTCCATAACACATCATTTCCACATATCCAATAATTTCTGAGATACAAACATCATGAGGTTGATGACAACTGCAAGAAGAAAGCTCAAAACCTTGTCAGAGGGAAAAGAAGAAGGTGTTTTGGGGCTGAAGAAGTTGGTTATTCACTTTTAATTTAAGTAGGGTGGGCAAAGAGGTATCTTGCTGCTTTTCTTTGTATTTATTTCAGGTATGAAGGCATTGCTTGAAGTGACTCATAAAAAATATGTGAGGTTTGTTCATTAGTGGGGTTATATTTGTAATTCAATCATTGACATTCCATAGGAACTTGAAAAATAGATCGCACTTTTCCACAACCAAGCATTTTATATGTGGGGACTTGTTGAAATTCCACACATTTTCTTCTAGATTATCCTAAAATCTACAGTTGTCCATCAGGAATACTTCTGAAAGCAACTTGCTGTCTGGAAAAATAATTAATAGAAACCCAAGTCCCCAAGAAGTGTGCAAAGATGTTCACAGAGTTCAGCACTGGAAAATCTTGCCAAGACTGCTCCACATTTTCACCTCTCTAAGAGCAGCAAACAAAGAGTGGTCAGAAGGAAATCACAAGTGTTGGATTGTCACCTACTCACACATCAGTTGTACAGCAACAAAACAAATTAGGGTTGGAAAACAAAGAATCCTGTGAGCACAACCATCGACTCAAAAAATGGCTTCATTCAGCATTAACTGTGTTTCCATCCCTGCACCAGAAAATACACATATACTTGAAGAATATCTTATTTCAGTGTCCTGAGAATCCTTCATAACAAATTGGCTAAAATGGCCACATCTATCTTTACCATGAGACGCAGGAGGAAATTATTTTACTGCCTTAACTCATTTTCAAACACGGAAAGAAAAAAAAGTAAAAATAATAGGCATGCCATGTAGCAGATTAACTTGAACGTTAACTGCAGACCACTGAGAAGAGAATAAGTAATTATACTTAACTCATTGGTGATAACTCTGGTCTCCAGCTCAATCAAGAGCAATTCTGTTCAAGTTAGTCAAATGGACTGAGTTTAAATTGGCATGAGATCAATATCAAGTTCAAGAACTAATGAAACCTAGTGGAGAGTTTTTGTAGGGTCTTTTGTTTCCAAGAAAGACCATAAGGGGAGAGGGAGTGGTTTATTGTCAGAATTTCAAACTTGGCTCAAGTTCAGTCCTTCTTTCCCCATAAAATATCAATTGGAAAATTGATGTCTCAAAGTACCACCATTTTTTCAGTGTTGTTTTGGGGGTCCTTACTGAAATTTCATTTTTTTTGTTGGGGGGAATGATTGTGCAGCTATTTTTAGTAGAAATTCCAGAATTTCACATTTTAGAATGAAAGAAAAAATCATTTTAAGAAAATTTTGTCTAGCTTGAGGATTTAAATACAGCTATTGAAAAAGCTTTTAGTCCATAGCATTGTCTTTAAGATTTACTGTACTTCTCATTATCCCACTGTGATTTTGTTAGTGATAAAGTCAATTAACATCCCCAGGTTGAGTCTGTTTTTCCTGTGATGGTGTTTGGTGAATGACCCCTCTGTCCTTAACACATGAGCCCTTTGTTTTATTTTCTCTCCCCTGTCCAGTTGCATGGGGGAGTGAGAGTGTGTTGTTTCTTTTTGTTTTGGTTTTTTTTTATTGTGGGAGTGTTCTCTTGTTGTTCTAATTTTTTTTTTAAGTGACTATATTGCCACAACAGACACCTGAGTTTTAAAACCCTCCATGAGCATACACTTACTCCTCAAAATTCTGACACCTGCTATCAAATTTTCAGGATGGCATTTTCAGAGAATACTTTTGTGTGTTAAAGCTAGCCCTTGAAGAACCTGAAATTTTAAATAGGCTAGAAATTTTTGTTTGCTTTTTAAATAAAACTCATTTTTCACAAAATAGATTTGCTCTCATCACAGAGGTATGACAAATTTTACCCTTTGCCTATGAGCATTATGGGCTTCACTGTCCACCTTCTCTGCATGGAACTGTAATTTAGTGTACAAATTACAATGATATTTAAAACACTAACATCTATGCTAAGTGTACGTATAATCTCTTGCAAAATTATATGCTGATATAGACAATAAAAAGCAAATTAATATGTTTCAGTTTTGTCTTTTAAAACACTCTTGAAAATACAAATGAAATCATACTCTGCCTGAAGTCATTGTAACCATACAGAAAAACCCTTCCAAAGGTGATCCATGGTGAGCACTTCATGATCAGTGCACACCTTTGTGGAAAAGCTCACTTTTCCACATCACAAGCCTGCTTTGAAAGGACACACACATCTAAAAGTTGAATTTGCTCTGGAAAAGCAACTGGCAAACCACACNAAAAAAAAAAAAAAAAAAAAAACCAAAACCACAAAAACAAACAAACAAAAAAAAACCACCCAAAACCTTATATTAAGGTCAATGTAAAGAAGATAGAGAGATACATGTTAGCATGGAAATGTTATTTGTTTAAGCAGTCCTAGGAATATTCACATGCTTACAATCACGTTCATTGAAGTGGCTTGACGAACCTGGCAGTGCTTCCAGCATGGGAAGTCTGAGATGATTGTGCTTATATAGACAATTGCTGGCATGTGCAGAAATTCCTCACGGCTGCTAGACAGAGTCCTGTTTTCCTCGCAGTGGTGTCTCTGGACTATCCAGAGATTAACAGAGTAAGCTGGCATTTATCCTCACAGAGCTGTTATTAAATCCGGGTTTGCATCTCTTGCCCTTGCACAGAGTGGGATCAACAGGTTTGTTTTTTTTGTGCTTTCAATGGAATTATCATCCCAGACCTTGTGAAAGATAATAAATCTTAGACAAACAGAGGCACACACCTTCTCTGCAGTGCACAGACATAGCTATTTTCACATTCATGTATGCGATATCTAAAAAAACATCAAAATGCTTGTTCCTGGCTTCTCCATAAAAGAAAACTGTACTCTCAACATCACAATTCCCCTCATGGGAATTTGTTTAAGGGGCTCATACTTCCAAGGCAATGGTGCCTGTACTGAGGTATATTCTTCAAAAGTAGGAGACAACACTGAATAAGAGTGCTTTGTCTATTGAACTATTCTTTTTTTGGCACTCACAAGTCATAGAAGCCATCAATGTTTTGACCAAAAGCTTCCCAACATATAGGCAGGCAAAAATTGATTTTTTTAAAAAAATTTTTTTTAAAGAAAATGTGTTTTACTGCTGTGTTTTATTGGCATCTTAAACAGGAAGAGAAGTGGCATTTTTTTCTTCTGTAATAGCAATAGAAGGTTTTACTTCTTGTTAATGAGCAACATTATCTTACCAGAGAGCTGAGTCTTCTCATTTTCATTTATATAGGAGATGGATTAACACTTAGCTAATTGGCACATGCAAATAAGGATTAGCGGAATTTGTTTTTCTTTACAACTCAACGACTGTAATTTAGATACTTATTTAGATTAAAATCTGTTATTTTTTGAAGGTAATTATCTGCCTGTTGTCAAAAATAACACAGTAAAATATATTACTAATTGTATTTTACACGTGTTTCAGAAAATAGTTAATTAACTTTACTAAAAAAGTAAGCACAAAAAAACAAAGCTTCACTTCACAATATTGGAATCAAGTCTTCTAATGAGAGAATAAAGACACATTTTTTCTAGTGAAGTGAGGTCAAATAAGTAGAGGATAACTTGAGATGCAACCACATCTGAAACCATGAAGATTTCCAGCAGAGAGCATCTGCAATATGACTAGAAATAGGTGAGAATGCAGATTGACTTTTGAATCCCTCCCTCTAAAGAAAAGATCACTTTTCCAGCACTGATTTATAAAGAAGAAAGATGTCCAGGGTGTTTAGCCTCCCACTCACCTGCCCTTCCCTATTATTCATGGCAAGGCCTATTTTAAAGAACAGCTTGAGATGGCTGGATGGGACAGGGCAGTTGTTTCCACGGCATTTTTTGTGGTTTGAAGTTCTTTTTTGGATGTTTTGAGCTGAGTGAGAACAGGTGGTCAGATGCGGGTGTTCAGCAAAGCAGCGGTACAAGAGCAGAGACCTCACAGCAGCAACTGTGTGTGGCTCAGCTCATTTCATGGCTCTGACACAGAAATTGTTCCAAAAAAACCCTCTCTTTGCTCTCTTCCTGCACTGTTACTGGAGGAGCTCATACGGATGTAAATAATTTGTTTTAATACTTACTATCGCACAACCAAAGCAGCTAAATCATGTAAGTGACGCTACAAAGACTTGAAGTTCTATTATCATCTTCCAAGGTTTACCCTACCATACATTTTAAAATATTTTAATAGAGCTTCTCATGAAGCACCAAGCAATAGACCAAAGCCAACTCCACCCAAGAGCTTACAAGATAATATTTAGAATTCAGAACAAGCACAGTAAAGCGTCAGTGACCCATAGGGCAGCAGCTGGAACTGAAATGCAGCCTCTGGTATATGATTTGAATGTTTCTGTGAGATGTAGTTACTAGCTCTCCAATTTTTCCTACAGCAAGTTCAGTGTACTGCAGCCTCCAAATTTATTTAGGTGGTTGAGTTTATCCACCAGACAGTGAGTGGTGACCATAATGAAACAATTATGGAACTTGACTCAGCTGGTTTACTTCACACTTCACCCTCCATTCCCTCCTCAAATCCTAGAAAGTAGTATATCCTCTAGAATTAATCTCCACAGATTGCCTCCTTGGCTATCCCGAAGAGGATTCAGGTTCCAGGAAGCTGCCGTGGGCACGTTGGCTGTCACAAACACAGCTGCTAAAATTGCACTCTCCACTTATCAGTGCTCACACTGCACATCACCCAGCAGATCCTTCCCCACGCAAAGCAGGAACACCTTCATCTGTCCCCTGGTTCTTTTCTCATTTCTCTGCCTCGAGGTGGAAACTTCTCGGAAAACTTAGAGGGAGAAAGCACTCTAGGGATGCTCTCCGGGTGTTGGTCCACTTTCTCTGCTTTGTATCAAATCTGGCTAGCCTGGTTATTTTTCCCTTTAATAGACAAAGGAAAGAATTGGGTTATCGTGTCCCACTTCATGGGAAATAGCCCATCCAGAGCTAGCTAGGGACTCTCTCTCTCCTTTCTTACCCTCTAAAGGCCCAGGAGGGACGAAAGGAGGTTGTCCCCTGCCTGGTTGCGCTCTGGATACCAGGAATGTGCGCACAGAAATGTCTGAGGTGTATCAAGGAGGAATCAGCCTGGCTGCAGCCACACAGACTTTACTGACCACTTCCTCTGTAGTCCATGCAGAGTCTGTTACAGACACCCTGCATTTAGTGCACAAACTCTTGGTATTCCATCAGGATACTCCAGGTACCTTTGCAACATCCAGCTGAAATCCAGTTTAAGCAAGACAGCACCAAGATAACCAGCTTGAAGATCCTCTCAGGTCCAAGCACATCACTGACATCTTGCAATCTAACTGAAACCTAATTGTACTTCCTGAAACAGCTTCTCTAGTTCTTCCAGAGCTCAGCGTAATCACTCCCTACAGCGCTATTCCCACACTTTAAAGGGACCGTGATCATGACACAGGATGAAGGTGTTATGTCCAAACAACAAAATATTAAAACTGAGGCACATGATCCAGAGCAGAGAACTTCCCACTCAACACTACACAGAATCAACGACTGCCAAAGTTAGAAATTTTAAATTCCTAAGTTACAAGCGTACTGGGCAGATTACAATCAAGCAAGCTCCACATCAAACAACTTAAAAATGTTGCCAGGAATGCAGCAAAAATATGCACATTCTGCTTAAAGTCTAAAATAATTTAGAAGCTTTAACTAAAATGTCAGCATGTGTCAAGAAATATTAACTTATATAATACTGCACCATTTTGCTTGCCAGATAATATTATAGAAACTTGGCATTCTAACTGCTTCATGCTTTTCTAAGTGTTCTTACATGACTACAATAACTCAGCATGATTGAAACAGCAGTAAATTTTCCCCTGTTTAATTTTCACTTTCCATTTTATTCCACGACTGCTATGAGCACAGTTATATTTGGTTACAATACCAAAACTATAATGACTTAGGTTAAGGATGCTTGTTTTCATATACCCGGGCTAAACTGGTCTTTAAGGAGTTGAACACTTTTGCACCCACTTAATCTAATGGCTCATAATTCCACACCACTAACTTCTATATACATAATCTTATATAAACCTTTGCATCCCTGTATGCCTTGGAAAATAAACACTGACTCAACCACCTTTTTGAGGGTCTGAGTCCACAAGGACCTCACTTTGACAAACACCTATTAGCACATCCAAGTTTGCAAAGGAACCAGCCCCAAGACCCTACAACACTTTTGGTGATTACCACAAGAATATTAAGATAGATGAGCGTCCTTTCCTTCAGCATAAATACAAGCCTGAGCCATCTGGACCTTAAAGCCTGGCAAATAGTGGACAGAATTATATTTAGATTTAGGAAAGATGTTCCATAACACTAAGAATTTGTGAACTAGCTTTGATCTAGTCTAATAGAGTATAACAAAGTTGCTGGGTTTTTTTCCAGTTTTCTTTTCCAGACACCACACAGAGGTGCCTGCAGTTTTATACCAGACAGTAAGAATGCCATACTGAATTACCCCACCCATTTGCAAACACCCACTGCATTTTTAATTGCACTTCATATGTTCCTTTCAATGCCAGCTTTGAAATCTTTCCCTGTCTTGGAGACGAGATGAGTGGGAACTGGCAGAGCAGCAATGAAGACTAAAAGAAAGCTCTGTCCTAGAAGGCAGAACTGGTGTCTGCACCACAGATATTTATGGTATTCCAAACTCCTGGTGGTTTATCAGGATGATCACTTGATACATCATGCTCTTTAAACTCCATCATAATTTATGTCTGTTTTTCTGGGATCCTGAATCTTGTGCCTGCATTTTAGCTCTCATTAACTACTATAAATTGAATTAATAAATGGATAGTTAAATAACTTCCCAGAAAACCCTTAGGACCACTAACCAGATATCAGGGTTTGTAACCTTTCCAAAGACACTTGGAATAGAACACTGAACATAATTTTTATTATCTCTTGGTTGTTAGATATTTATTCAGCTTTAAAACAGTGACATTCTAAAGGGTGATAGCAAGCCAAAAAAGCACAGCCAGAGCCAGCTGCATTCAATCCACATTTCAAAAATAAACAGACCTAAATTCAATTGACTTTAAAAAATATTTTTAATCTTCCTTCCAAAATGTATCACATAATTAGATATTGTATATTTGGTTTTTTAATAGGAAATACAGCAAATTGATAGCCTGACACAGAAATCAATATATCGTTATCTGACTTTTGCTTTCAAGCTACCAACAAACAAGAGAAGAGTGGAGATTAAGAAGGCAGAATTTCTCGGTGGCAGCATTTTATTTACTGGTAGAGGCAAGGACAAGAAATCAGGCCTGGCAGGTCCAAAAATAGGGGTAAGTAGGGCCGTGCAGGCTGCTTCAAACTCGTGGAAGTATCGTACATCCAGCAGAGGATTTGATTTTACCAGGCAGTGCATAGGACTTTGGTCAGAATAAGATGATGTCTAAGCTCCCTTCCAACCCAAATCTTTACAAAATAAATAAACAAACATTAACCAGAAATGGTATGGGATGGTGAAAAAGTCTAATGAAAACAAATTTTTTTTCACCCTCATTTTTCCCCAGGTTAAAAATGCACCTTTGTATGGTCCTGTAACTTTTCAATTCAAAAACAAAAAAAGATTTTTGAGCCAATGTGCTACAAATATCACACCTGGCTTTTTGCTACAGGCACCAGCCAGAATAGTTTAGGTCATCAGCCTAGGTGTGAGTGCAGGCAAAACATGACTCACGTGCACTGGTTAATCCCAGGGATTCAAATCCCATCCCATAAACATTCCTGACATCAGCTGTAAGGAGTGATAACCCTTACCTGCACAACCAGCAGGTCTTCACCAATATGAGCTCTCATTTTAAAGATTTCACACGATCACCCAGAATGAAAACATCACCAGATGTGAACGACTTCAGGAAAAACCCACTCATCTAAAATGTGACATTTCTGGTCATGTACTGACCAGATAAGTAGATCACACTGTATTGGAACCCCTGCGTAAAAACATGAGCAGGTTTTACAACCATACTTGTTTCAAATTTGCTTTGGATGGAGATATCTGTGCCAAATTTCAATTCAGGCAAAGCTGCCAAAGCAGATATATCATCAAGGTAGGAACAGTGGAAGGGAAAAAACCACCCCACACACCGTTATAAAAATCTAAACTTGAATTTAGAACACACGCACACAAAAAAAACCCCAAACTAAACCTAAAAAACTAACCACACACAAAAAACACTTCACACACACAGGGGAAAAAAAAATACAACACATCATCACACAAAGATTTAACAGTGTCCCACAACCAGACACCAACCAAGTCCAGAGCAGAGACTGAAGATGCCGGAATACAGATTTCTCCCTGTGAGACCTGCATGTGAGTTCTGAATTTGAAAGTCAAGCTGAACTCTCTTCACAGAAAATCCTCTGTTCAAACAATCAGCCCTCTGTACTTTTTAGTGTTAATGTACAAGAAAAAGTAAAATTTTTACTACCAGAACCACTATAATGAAAGCTTGGGAGGGAACCCACAAAAAATATATATATATTGGCCCATATATAATTTTGCTTTGTCTCCTAAGTAAAAGTCACACAGAAATAAGGAAAATAGAAGTAGCTCGCTAGAAGACAATCACAAGAAAGGGGAGGCTTGAATATAGAATAAGCTTTTGCAAGAAAAGAAAAAAAATCACAGGGAGAAAATGGACAAGTTTCATATTGATGGTTTTGAGAAGTCACAGCTACATCCCTTTGTGCAGAGATCAGCAAGAAGAGCAAAGTGTGACAATGCAACATCTCAGCAAACTGCTCTCCGCAGTTTTTGAATACGAAGGGAAGATGAACTTGGATCTTGGTGCACTTGGCAGGCAGCTCTGGAGTCATGGTGCTGAGGGAGGAGACTCAGCCTGGAGACCTCTTGCCTTGATCTTTGTTGTGTTTCTACACAGCTCGCCACATGGATGTGCTGCTGGGGTTCCTGCCCCTTTTACTCCGAATGTCAGCAACACCCTTCCACCCTGCTCTTCTCATTGTTATTCCCCCCACACAAAATGTTTCTTGCCCAGTGAATGCAGATGTCTATGCATTAAATGATGCCTAGCATTCAGCCATTACCTTAGGAAATGATCTAACATTGATTTCCATGTTCCACAGTTCACCCTCCACACTGTTGTCAAACCCCAATGTTAACGAAGCATCAGGTAGACCCACCTGAAATTCTGTGCTTAATCGAAAATGCAATTGCTTTTCTTTTTAATTTCTCTTCACTGGAACAACACAACTAAAATTCTGAAAACGTGATCTGGAACAGTGCTAGAAACTTACTCAAAGGATAAACACAAATGCAGGAGACTCCTGCAGCTCCTGGAATGCGAATCCAGAACTGCTGAACCACACTAACACATTTCCACAGCATGTTTATCTCTGGTCAGGATTTATTTCATTTTTTAAATTTTGTTCTACTTCGTTTTGTTAGCATCTTAATGTAAACATTCTCCTGAGAAGAGGGAAAGCTGCAGCGACAGCCCAGGAGGATGCAGGCGTGAGGCTAAGGCAGCTGCAAAGCCGAGCAAGCATTGCTTGTGAGAGCTGCTGAAGAGATGCTTGTGCAGCTCACAGGAGCAGCAGTTTGCTGAACCTGCATCCTTACAAGCCATGGCACACTCTCCTGTGCCAGTAGATTTCCACACAAGACAAATGTGTGTGTGTAAATAGTTAATAGATCACGTCCCTTTTACAAAGGTGGCTCATCTGACAACAATAAGCAAAAACGTGCAAACACAGCGCATGAGAAAATGCCTGAAGATGGCCCAATTTACATTAAAGACAGATGTTCTGACCCTGAGCATATTGCCTTCCTAAGGATCATTTTTTTGTTTTAGTCTGTCAAACATACCTGTACATTTCACACAAAGTAAAAAAAAAAATCATTAAAAAAAATCTGGTACTACATTTTATTTCTAATGCATGAAACAGAAGGTGACTCTAAGGAGATCAACAGACTTCAGCTGAAGTTGGATGCTTCAAAGCTGTTGTCATTGTCTTTACATTCAAAACAACGCACAAAGACAAATTTTACGTGCTTATTTTAATGGGGAATTTTATTCTACTTATTTGTATTGCCCATTTCCTTCACCCAAATAAGAGGTTGGATTTGCAAAAACCTTCAAAACTCAAACATTTAATTCCAGACATATCTGGGGAGCTGGAGGGCAGGAAGTAGGTCACTGGTTTTGCAAGGACTTTATTTACATTTTAGCCAAACAACATGCTTGGATGGGGGTTTTTTGGTCCAGTATTTTCATTCCCATCATCCCTGCCACGACACCACACAGAGGGGAAGGGAGCACCGGTGTGTTCCCATGAAAGGCAGCTTGTGGCAGGCACCGAAACCCAGAATGTGGCAGATGTTGGATGTCACCCCTTCCCCTCCTGGCAGGGATCTGCCCCCAAAAATGCTGGAGCACGAGTGGGGCGAGCAGCCGCTCCTGGGGACATCATTCCCAGGCAGGAGCTCCTTCTCCTGCCCCTCTGCTCCTTTCCTTTCCTCAGCCCTTCACCCAGCCTGGATCCTGGGCAACCTGCTGCTGGAGCCCTCTTGTCTGCCTCCCTTCCTAGGAAGATGGATTTCCTACAAAACTTCCCTAACACTTGAAATCTCTGCCTGCAGCTCCTCTCTTGCCCCCTTCCCTCTCACAGCACTCTGTGGCTGTAAGCAGAACGTGCCCCTAACACAGCAAAACCAGTGCCTGTTCACTACCCCCCGCTCAAAAAAGTCCAGATAATTAATAAAATAAATGTCTTTTCAGGCCAATAATGTGTCCCAGCCCTCCCTACACAGAAGCTACGCTTTGGGCTCTAGCACAACCAAACGTCGGACATACGCGGTTTTAAGTTCTGTTTTCAGAGGAAGAAAGAGAAGGGGTTTTATCCCCCTGAGTGTACAGTGTAGCCCACACCCCTGGGAGGCAGCCCCAAGGAAATGCACGGACCCAAAGAGAGATCCCCTGAATCCTATGGACATTAATCCTATTTTGCCCCCATTTTAAGTAAGCTGACTGCATAGCAACTCAGCTGTGTTATGACAGGTATCCTTCGCGCACTGTAATTTTAATTCCTGCGTGGATTACCAGATAAAGTTTCCTCCAAAGTTATTTATCCTTGGAGAAAGATGAAGAATGTCATAAAAAGTTTCAACTTTCACTCCTTAAAATGGGTTAGCAGAAATTAATGTTATCTGGGTATGTTTTGTGATTAAGTCTCAAACATCTTTTCAGATAAAAGGAGTTTATCACTTCACAACTTAATAACAGCTGAGAGCGTGAGCCTAAAGCTAAAAAAGTCGTCATCGTGCCAACAAGAAAATGATCCAGAACCATCTTAGACAAATATCTTAATAAGGAAAGCAAAACTTTTGCCCTCTTGCTTCAGAAACAGAGATACACTAAATTACTCAGATCCTCATTAAAGATTTACTCAGGAGGAAGGAGGGGGAAAAAAGAACCAAGGCAAAAAGTTACAGTAATTTTTCAAAGAAACTTCCAGCAGCAGATTAAAGCCTGAGGAACATCAGTCTTCTCTCCCATCTGTAACACAGAAGTGCTGGTTCTGGGCTTGGATTTCCTGAGTGACAAAAGACCACACAAAAGACCACACACAATTTCAAGGGCATTGTCAGGAGTTTACCTGAGCCTGAACACTTCTGCTAGGGGACAAGAATTCAATATCCTGACCTAAACCAGGAGCGAGTCTGAAATTTGCTGTAAATATGCACGGCACATTTAGACATGCTAAGTACTTTTAAAGTTCTGAAGATAGGGGAATATGTAAATTAAAATAGGGGACAAAGTCTGAAATCTGCACGTGATGGTTGTTTGAAGCACAAGAACATCAGAAAACTGTGGTAGCACTACAGAGTCTGCTCGGCCAGGTGCCTGTCAGTGGAGAGGAAGCAAAAATATTTCAGCTATTACATTGCTCCTGGTAAACTTGTTTCCCTGAGCTGAAATGCTGCTGTGGAATTCCAGCTGCGGGATCCCTCCCCCAAAAACAACCCTTGAGCCCATTTGCAGCTTTGTTTAATGAACCAGCTTTATAGACTACATAGAGTGTGTTCCTAATGCCACTCATGCTCCAGTCCTTTTTTTTTTTTAAAATCCCTGCATCATATTTTGCATAGGCCGAAGAGAAATCCATATGAAACACAGGCAGTTACATAAATTGTGGTCAAAGACTTCCTGACATTGAAATCTATGAGGCTGTGGGATATTCTCGCAAAGGAAGTGGAGGAGACTCTAACAAGTGAAACCCTTAAAACATGTCCTAGCAGGAGAAAGGCAGATATTAACTCTGTAGTAACTAAAGGAACATTGCTTAGAGGAGCTACTCCCAGAACTTCAAGTTTGTCATGGTTACTCTCAATAGAAAGGCCAATTAAACACTGTAAAATCCAACAAAAGACCATATAAATCTATTTGCATGGTTTCCTCAATCTTTAATAGGTTTTTGCAGCACAGGAACCAGATGTACTTTTATTGAACTGGGACCTTAAATATGGTGTAATCCACATGGCCAAAATAACTAGGTAATAACAGAGCATTTACTAGGGGACCATAATAATTATAGGATATTTCTCTTTATGACGTATAAGCAAAAGTTAACCACAAATGTAATTTATAAACTATTATTTTCATAGATGAAATAAGCTACAGAGTAAGTGGCAGTGAGACTGCACTAAAAAAGACTTCGTTTCAGGAGGAAAAGACACTGAGTACGACCATAGCTGGATCCTGTTTATCTCCCCACTGAATAGTAAGGAAGAGACCCCCCTCCAAGCACAGATCCCCTTCCCACTCACAGGGAGGGAAAGAAATCCTCACCTCCCAACATCATCCCTCCCCAAGGCTGGACCTACAGGAACCACTGCTGGAGATCTGCAGCCCAAGTGCTTCCAGGTTTCAGCTCGAGGACTGGGAACCCCTGACCACATCCAGGAAAGCCACACGCAGAGCTGCAGCCCTGGGCTGCTTAACAGAGTCCTGAAAACTTCCCCTCATTCTCACATCATCAGTGCAGAGTGGAGCCTTCAGGCAGTTGGTGCTTGGCCTTTCATTCCTTCACGTATTTAATAAAAAATACTCCCAGCCACGCTTGCCTTGCTCCTCCCCAGACCCTTTTCCTTGCAGCTGCCCCAAATAGCTGTTTCCAGAACAAGCAAAAAAAAAACCCAACCCTGACTGCCATCCACTGCTCTCTATTATTTATTGTGCAAAGGATCGGTTGGGTAAATACCACCCATGATTTTCTTGATTGCTCCAGCAAACATGACCATTCAAGAAAACTGTTCTAAAACGAAGTTTCTAATCCAAAAGTAACAGGACAATGTTTAAGCCTAATTGCATCATTCTTTTATTTTGATGTAGGCCAGAACATCATACAAGAGCAGTTTTTAGTAAAAAGTAAAATTTTTCCTGAAGTTTTACCCTAGAGTAAGACTACAAAGTTCTGGGACAGAGTTTCAACATCTCCAAATTTAACCTCTTGTTTCATGGGATAACCATACACTCAACATGGATTGTCTCATGCTTCCCATGGTCCAATCCATTTCATCAAAGTTTTCTGCTTGCTTTTCAGATTATCACTAAATGCTCTTAGGGTTGGGGTTGTTTTGTTGCTTTGGGGGTTTTTGATTTTTTGCTTTTCATTAAACTCAGCAGCAGGGTATGTGCATTTCTAACATCAGATCTGTTTCTTCAAGTTCCATTCAGAAAAGTGCACTTCAAAATCCTTTGACAACCCTCCATGAATTCAGACTGTAATAATAAAAATAACAAGTGAAGTTTCTCACCTGCACTTGAAACAAGAGCATAGAAATATCTCAGGCTCTTTCTCCCAAGAGCTCATGTGGCCAAATTAGCCAAACAACCACAGTAAGACAAACCTCTAACTCCTTCTGAGGGTCTTATCTATGCAAAAGTTGTATTAAATTGGTTTTTGATGCTTCCAGACTTAGTGATAGTCTAAAATGTTTTATTCTTTGCAGAGATCAGCATTCACAGGAAACAAAGACTTTTGCATTGTAGAGGGGAGAATAAGGGGAAAACATTTTTTATTATTTCACTTTAGTTTCATTTAATCAAATTATTGAATGAAGGATTATAAAAATGCTTTGCAGTACTAACAACTTCTCACATTATCAGCTTCTGACAAGACTCTTCCAGTGAATTAGCACTATTCCCCTCTGAAAACCTCAACTTAAAGCACATACAGTTGCCACAAAAGGGGGTAGATTATGTTACCTCCTCAATTTAATCCCAGAGCAGAGAAGACGACACGGAGACCAGCACAAAAACTTGGTGGCAGAGTGTGTGTCCAGCCATTGAGGCCAAGCTGAGAGCCCAAGCACAGTGTGTGTGTGTGCTCCACCACAATTGTGTGCTCCACCAAAATTTTTAAAACACAGCTCCACACCCACCATATTTTTTAAGACACAGCTCCACACCCACCACGCAGGAGCTGTGCTGGCTCCCAGCCAGTCCCTCAGCAGCAACTTCATCGCCTCAACAACTTGTCTGACCTCAGCCTGAGCGAGGGGCTGCAGGTGAAAGGCTCTGCACTCCATCACCCATCACACACCGCCTGCTCCTGCCAGAACCCAGATATTCGTTGTGCAGCGTTCCAAACAAGAGCCTGCTTCTCTGTCACCATTCAAAATCAATTCTGCGAAGAGCAACCAGACCTCATAAAGAACAGCTAATAATTAATTACACTCCAATGGTCTTCCAGCTAGCTCCCATACATCATGGGCTGTTGGATGCTTTTAATCAAAGTGCTTCATTATCATATAGCAATGTATCACTTTTTTAAATAAAGGATGACATTTTTATAGCAGTAACCTTAAACTTTCCAGCCACACATCTTACTAGCAAAGAAATGCCAAGAACATCTACAGATAGAGCAAAATATTCTTCCCTTGGGTAAGTGAAGTGGCATCCACACACTTTGGGGATGTGGGGGGGAGAAAACAATGGATACCATACCATTTCAAGAGAACAGCTGGGTATGAAAGCAACTTTAAAATAATTTGCCTCCTGCCCCCATCTAGCCAGATTAGAACCCTATTCTATCAGCAGAGGGTGGTGCTGCTGAATTCCCTGGTGTAACGCTACAAACCAAATGCTATTCTCCAGATTAGCCAATTTCATTCAAACCTGGACAAAAATGGTCAAAGTTTTCCCATTCCTGCAAAGTGCTTTCCTGAGATGGCACAGCACAGGACAGGAAACACAACTTGCAAATTTGGGTTATGAGACAGCCATGAGGTCAGAATCCTGCCTGCTCACCTGAGCCATTTATTTCTGCATTTCCTTCTGGCAAATAACCCAGAGTCCTTCCCCCACATGTTCAATACAGCACCAACTACTCTCTAAAATACACAATAAATGCTCTTTGAATAAAGTCCCTCCTAAACCATTCCCAGCAGTGAGCTTTCACTCTTACCTGCCTCCACAAATATCTCTTACCAAAGAGCTGGACTAAAAAACTGTATCACAGAATAATTTCTGTTGGAAAAGACCTTCGAGATCCATCCCTGGACACGCTCCAGCCCCTCAAAGTCTTTCTTGCTGGGAGGGGCCCAGAACTGGACACAGGAGGTGTGGCCTCACCTGTGCTGGGCACTGGTGACAATCCCTGTCCTGCTCCTGCTGGCCACACTATTCCTGATCCACGCCAGGATGCCACTGGCCTTCTTGGCCACCAGCACTCCCAGGTCCTTTTCCTCTGGGCAACTTTCCATAAAACTCTTTGTGGTGAGGTTTTTTCCACATTTATTTCTCCCCTGCAGTTAACCTGTGAGTAGTTAATATATATTTTTATGGGAATTATACATATTACAGAAACTTCATTTATTTTGAAGCATAGCAATAATCTGCTAACGCTCTCCTGGAAAATTAATCACCCACAAGCAAACACATCTAGCCTCTTGGTTGAGAAGTCAAGGGTAAATGGCATACAAAATTCATATCCCAAGACCACATGGCCAGTTTCATGTTCATCACACACTTCCAGATCTGTTTGGGCTCCTAATGACAAAAATTTCTTACAGGAAAAATTATGTGAAATACAACTTTAAAGATCCCAAACACTGTGGAAAGTAGAATAAGTCTCAGGCTAGAGAGATATGATTTAATAAAACAAAGAAAGTGATATAGAAATAATTCAATTGCTGTGCCACAGGACCTTCCCCACTTCTTTTCTGTGGAGACAGAAGGCAAATACAATTTTCCTGCAGAGGACAACACATGGGTTAAAAACTATACTGTGAAGACCATTTTTTACCAAAGTGATGCACAACTTCAAACCTTTTTCTAGGGCATATGGCCTTTGTAGCATGGTCAGTGACTGCTCCTGCAACAAAGGGTGGTCAGAGCTCCCAAGGAGCACAAAAATGAGATACTGTCTCTATCAGTTCCCATAATTTCAGAGACATTAGACCAACTCAAGGAGAAACCCTTCCACTAAATATTTGCATGGAAATGGATTGCTTCCTCCAATAAGCAATGCTTCACAAGGAAAACCAAACAATTCTCAGCTCCAAAGCACTTTAAATAGTGCTTTGAAAAAGAACTAAAAAAGCACTCAACTAAAAAGTTGAGATGCCTTTCCATTTTCACATAATGCTGCTCTGGGGCTGAGCAGGCAGAGGATGGAAGTTTCTGTAGCACTGTCCACTGTTGCTGACACTCGGCCTCAATTCTTGGCTGCTTGTGATAGGAGAATGAGCATTCATAGAGTTCAGGAGCAATCAAGATGTAAAATAAAGAGCAGTATTTTAAGTAAGCTTTCTGGTCTCCTCTGTCCACTGTGAAATGAGTTTTAACTTGCCCCTGCAGCAAACAAGTTGTTTTTATATAGATGGGAATAGAAAGGCAAGGAAAAAATAGGCTAATGCTGAAACAGTGGCACAAAAATTACTGTACTGAAAACACACACATTTTTACATTTCATCTTCACAAAAAAAAATAATGTTAGCATACAAGCCAACTGAAGAATCTGGAGTATTTGCTGTTAGCTCAATCACATTTCTTGTCTTACAAGTAAGTGTTATCTGGCTTCTGATAGCATTTGGTATTCAGACTTTTGTTTCTGGAATGTTCATAAAATCCAGCTTCCTACAGCCATTCATAAATCTGTTTTCCAATCAGATATATTCAGCTAACAATGAACAATTAAGCTCCAACTCCTTGAGCTGCAGTGTCCAAGTGCTGAGGAACCAGAACACGGTGCCATCGGATGAGACAAACCTTGTGGGTCCCTTCTAACCGAAAAGATTCTGTTCTTAAACAGCATCCGTGCCCTGCAACAGCAGAATGGGCTGCAGGGAGTGCTGTCCAAGGTCACAGCTGGCTCTTGGGGAATGACAGGAGTTCTCTCCCTACAAAACCAGGGATATGGAGAACAGCCTTTCCTCAGTCATGCACGCTTTTCATCCAGCATTGAAACATTAAATTGTGTCATGAGCTGCCATTTCTCGCCAGCTGATGGTGCCAAGCGCACCAAGGAGGTGAGGTGGTTTCTTTTCCTCTGAAGAAACAAGAAACAAATCGCTGCCCTCAGATGTTGGCTCCTAGACAGCTGGGCCCTCTCCACACTGACAGAAATGGAGAGAAATGGTCACTTCCTGCCACGCAAGCACAATTATGTGGCAAAGCAGCTGGCACGAGATGGCTCCTGTGAAGGAGGACTCTCATGACAAGATAAATACCCAGGGTTTGGTTGCTGGAAGCCACCTCCAGACATGCTTCACATCTCCCAGCTCACCCAGTTAATGTCTGTCCCTTGATCCACAGACTATGCCCATGCAAGAGTCTCCAGACTTGGGATTTAGCTCCTTGTCACAGTTACTTCACTGACAGCCCTGAAAAACCTGGATTTTGAGCAGCACTTGGCAACACTTGAAACACCATAAGCACCTTGGGGTCCTCTCATTACAAATATTTAAAAAGTTTAAAAAGGTTTAGACAGTGTTCTGCGGCATGCTCAGTGTGAAATGCCAGCCTGGGCAATTCCAAGAGTGCTCACAGCAGCCCAGGTTCATTTACTGACAGGCTCTCAGACATTTCCACCCTAGGCAGAAGTGTGTCCATGGGGTATAACTCATCTCCTGAAAATTCCTTCCTTCAGATCTGATATCTGCCAATTGAGAGATGTCATTATTCAAAGCAACAAGCTTAAAGAGGTAGAAGGCAGGGGAATAATTCTGAATCAGGAGTATGAAGTTACTGCCACAAATGAAAGGTCATTTCACCAATTATCTCCTGCACATATTTTGTATTAAATCCTGCATTTTTAAGTTCACCAGGCTTTCTTCTGATTGCTATAAGGAGAACTGAATATTTATGTGGAGCAAAAGGTTAAATTATAAGTCATTGAAAAACTATGATGATGGATTTCAGTTTAATAAGCAGTGACATAAGGAATAAAATATATATGCATATATATAAAGTAAATATACTGTGCTTAATTGACTGAAAAATCCTGCTTTCCTATTCTAGGTGATCTCCCATCCATGCAAGAACAGCAGCAGCATCAGGAAGGGTTTCAGATTAAGCACTATCCCCTGCAGTGATCAGGCACTCCACGGCCAGGCAGTTTAAAAGAGTTTGATTTCCTTGATGATTGATAAACCTTTTCTAATTCCACTGTGTTAATATAAAACCACCTCCATTCCCAAATTTCGATACTGAACAGAAGCTATATTTAAAGCAAGTTTTTATTTGGCATTTTTTCTCTCCTCTTCCCCATTTCTTTCAGACCAGATCCTTGATTCTGCAAAGCAGCTCAAGGGGACCAGGCCCCCGCTCACCTGTGACTGATGGTGGCTGGGTGGGGGCCAGGCTGGAGCCCAGGCACCAAGCCCGTGGGCTGGCAGTGACAGAGACAGATGCCTCTCTGTAGCTATGCAGATGGCACCAGCAAGGCTTCTCTGGCTCCTCTAACTAGGGGATGTTATCCCAGGAAGAAGTGTCTCTGAGCAGAGATAAGAGGAGCAGGGGGGAAAGTATCAGCTTGCCTATCAAGTGGGAGAGATCTGAAGGCAGATTGAATAGCAGAGGATAATAAAATTCACATGTTCTAAAAGCAATGATCTGGCCCAAGGGGCCGAAATATGGGGAAGTGATAAGGAGCTGTAATAGAGTCTATCAGAAGGAGCAGCAGCCTGACACTCAGGGAAACTCCCTTGGATGTCTATACAGCAACCCTAGGAGCAGGGGAGAGAGGGAGGAACAAAAAGGAGCTCTAATACTAGAACCAGCACTAGAAAAGATGTTCCTGGCAAACTCTGTACAACTGAGCATCACTCACTCTGTAGGAAGAAAGCATGAACTTATTACATTAAATTTCAAGAGTAATTCAATGGGAAGTGAGGAAAAAAAAGACAAAAGGGGAAAAAAACCCAAGGGTGATGTCATTATAGATATTTTACTATCACTAGATCTAAAGCACCCTAGAAAAGAAGCCACTGATGCATAGGGCAGAGAACATCTAGGGATGTTGATAAAGCAGCACAGAGCCACGCTGACCACTTGGAATTCAACAGGATAACCTCTGGATAACCTCCCCTAACCACTTCCAGAAACAAACAAAAACCAAAAAATTCAGAGAAAGTACTAGAGGAGAGTTATTTCTGCTCCAGTCCTGACTAACGGGAGAATAGAAGAGAAGCAATTGAGAATTTGACATATGGGAGTAATAAATAACACTACGGATTAAAGCAGTCAAAAAAAAGCATGTGTATATACATACATAATTATTTTAAGCAAAACAGCTTTTCTTCTGATAGAGAGGAACAGAATGCCTAGCAAGACCATCACGGCTGTGCCAGAAAGAGGCACTTGAAAACAGAAAGAAACATAAATCATATGTCAAAAACAAGTTTACATGACTGAAGAATACAGAAGAACCAACATTAAACACAGTGCATTAAAGACAAGACACAAAGCTAACTAGAAAGGGACAAAATGTATCAGTAACAAATTGGTTTACATATAACAAGAGGAAACAAAGGAAAGCAAGACCTTGTTCCTAAAGAGAAGATGATGCATTTACTCCCTTGTGCCAAGGACTTCACCAACAGGGGAAGTGTCCCCATCCTCCTGGGGTAACTAATGGGAGAGCAGATCAAGGGCTTCCTTTTCCTCCTTTAGAAGGTCTTTGAAAGGATAAATAGACAGGTACTTCTCTGCAGTTCTTCAGTGCCTCCTTGATCTCCATGGGAAGCTCTCCATTGATAGGGGATAATTAGGGAATTGCACACTGCTAAGATCAGTAGGAGTACACAGCTCTGTCTGTAGTGATTACAAAGCAGTAGGTTGGCTCCAATAAAACCTAAATTAAGGCAGCATTCCCCTATCATTATCTTTGACTTCTCTGGGAAACCAAATAGCAGCGAAGGAACATTTAAGTGCCCTCTCCAGTCCAGCTGCATTTGCACACTGACAAGGACCCAGAGCAGTCAGGGCCGGAGCCCAAACCCTGCTCACATCATAAACACACAGAATGTGCACATCTGGAAAAGAAAGAAATTTTAAACAGTGTTGGGAGCTACACTACAACCAGTAACAGATCTTGAAAACAAGCTGGTCCTACAGGACATGGGAGGAAGCACATTTTGAGACAGCAGAAGCTGCCTTTAGTCTTGTATCTCACTGATGTGTTATGTTGATACATTGCCTGTCCAACAAACATTGTAGGAGGATTTCTGAAAATGCTCCTTAAATTTTAAGCAAACAAACTCTTTGGAAAATCAAACTGATGGAGGATTTCCCTATATTAACATTAGCTTAAACCAGTTTTCATAGGAGAAGTACACTAGGAAATACTAGATTGAGTTTATGTTTTCAGCATGTTTAACAGTGCTCACTGCACGAGCAATGCCAGGAATGCACCAGAACCAAGTTTTGAACCATTCACTATTTAATAAATGTTACATTTTAAGTGGTTGTTATTGAAATGGTAACTATAGCCTTCACATTGAACTTTCCATTTTGAGGGGGGGAAAAGCTGTAGCTCACAAAGCCCAGCTCCAAAAGCTTACAAATGAAAATGGCTTGATATCATCTGATCAGAAGTAGTTGTGCAAGGAGAGGCTCCAAAGGACTTTGGCTCAATGAAAGAGGTTGTAGACATGAGCCAGGTCATTTTTACCATGCTATAGGGCAGGTGGTCTACACATTAAAGGACAGAGAAGCTTTCATTTGCATCAAGAGCCATAAAAACACACCTTGGGAAGGAACAGCACAGAAAAGCAAGAAGCAGCCAAGGATCAGATCAGTCAGACATCCATCACAAGTTACTTCACTGTACTTGATTGCTCTCTTTTTTCCATAGTACTTTTTTCCAAGCTCCCTCTGCCTTTGTAGTTTGATCAATCTTATCTCAAGATCTCCTAGAAATCAAGCACTTCTCGCTGCTGCTGCAAACCACAATCAGGCACCAGATTGGTGACGTAGGGGAATTTGCTGTCATTATTTGATCTCCAGTGATTTTCAATACTGCTTTGCTGTGGCAATAATATGCATTCTTATTAAGATGAATTAAGATCATCACATTGTACCATAACATACCCCATTAATACAAAGCAGCTTTGGAGCTTTATGAGTGCTATGCATTTTCACCCAAAGCCCAACATCCTTGCACTAAAAACGTGTTAACGTTGTTTTAATGTTGTTACCTTTCTACTGCATGAACACAGCAAATCCTTTCTATGGCTTCCCCATGTATTATAAAGTATTTCATGTACATTTTGCTCAGTATATATTGGAGGCACAAGTGTTGTGTCAATACTGCCCTTGTACTGTTTCTGGCTGTCGTATCCAGAGATAACAGTGCATTAACACACTCCACTGGCTTTAGTTTAACAGCTGAGTAATGAAAAGATAACCATTTGTAAAACTTGATATGATGCTGGATCCATTTGGACCACGACCAGGTATAGATGCTTTGTGTGAACGGGAACAGGAGACATTGCCTCTACCCCCACACACTCTTATTTTGACTTGGGAACATGATATACTTTTAAATACACTCTCTTCAAGTAGTGTGGTGGAGAAATTTCCTCTCCAAAAAGCAGGAAGCTATTTTTCAAAGGCTACCTTTTAATTTTGAAAGAGACTGCATTCAAGCCAGAAGATCAGCTACCAATATTTTTTAAGTGATCTAAAGCATGACAAGCTCAGCCAGCAATAGAAAACCCATACAATCTATCCACTATTGTCTGAAGGTTAATACAGTTATACCAAGCCTATTACTTCTGAGCCTCCTAATGAAAAATGTTCTATTTAACAAAGTGAACATCAACATCCTGAAGAGGTTCTTCTGCTGTCTTCTACCTTTAATTTTAATTAAGAAAACAAATGGACAGTAAATTTGAAGCAAAGAATCAACATTAATCTCTAAATCAAAACTATTTACATTGAGATTACAATTAATCATATGCATGAAATATCTTATTTAATAGGGTGATGCCCTCAGTTACTTTGTTTAATCACTAAAACAATTCAATTTCCAAAATTAGTATTTGGAACCATTCCAAGCATAACCCATTAAGATTATCAATCCAGCAAGAACAGTGTCACTGAACCTCTGAAAAATAAACTCTTCAGAACTTTTTATTCCTACACTGAAGAATGTAAAGAGGGTCCAGACAGAGCAAACTTCAGTTAAAAACAGGGAGGGGTAATGCAACATCTAAACAAGGAGATGACCCCAGGACATTTACACTTAAACTTGTTGGTGGCATTACTCAATCCCTGTTCAAGTAAAGGCCACTAGGCCAGATTTTGACCTTGAATAAACAAATCAACCCCACAAAATTACTGGATTTACCTCCAGTTACAGTGGGCGGGGGTTCGGTTAATTAATAAAGGCAAGATTTTGCCAACATCCTAAATAAAGAGCAGAGAGGACACAACCTTAGCTTCGCAGTTGGCATCAGCAGCTGTCATGTGGGACACTGCACAGAGATCAGGTCTTGGCACAGATGCACGCACAGGCTGTCACCAAAAAGTGGCCTCCTGGCTACACCAGTGACAGCTTCTACAGCTGGCTAAGCTTTTTATTCAGGTTAAACATTAAAAAAAAGTCTCTTCAGCCACTTTATTCAAGCAGTTATCACAATCATGGTCTATGCCCTCCTGTTGTTAGGGAGAATGACACATCCCGCACAAGAACATCCCCTTGTCCTCAAAAACAGGCGGAGGCAGGATTTGAGCAAGCAAACCAAAGCAGCCAGCTTTGATTTAGCCTGGCCACAATATTTTAGCCAGCACATCAAAACATGGCTGGAACACTTCATGGAAACATGAATTTACACGCACACACACATGTCTTTTCCCTCCAGCCAAATGCCATAAGTCTTGAGAGGCTGCCTCAGCAAGATTAACACAAGACTATTCATTATGGGATCAATAAGCCTGTCCTCTCATGGGCTCTTTTCCTCTTGCCCCACTTAGCTTTCCACTCTGTGGCAGCATGGATTTATTTGAAGGATAAAAGTCCTCTTAACTGAAGACTGCCCAATGATTTCTGTTCTCATCTTGTATTCTAGCACTATGTCCCCAAAATTTTTTTTTAAAAAAAAAGCAGGAAAGGGAATCAAGAAGAAACTGGGTCATGGTGCTCTGGACACCCCAAAGTGTGTCTGTATATCTCTGTGTCACATCTTAATAGAGAAGAGCAGTCACATTCTGCTTTCTTACTTAAATGACAATTCTCATCTAAAAATTCATTTTTCAAGTAGATTTTCCTCGCTTCACATGCTCAGAGTCACCCTGCCAGCAGAGGAGAACAAGTCCTTCTGGCTCCCTGCCCCCTCCACATGCCAAATCTCCTCCAGTGGCACCTCAGCCACCTTCTCCTTTTCTCCCTCGCACGGCTCCAGCCTCTCACTGCTCTGCAAATCCATCAGAGGAGCCAGCAAAGAAAAAAGTACCCCTAGCTCCAAAGCCAGAGCTGCCACTGACCCATCTCACACATCCCCACCTTCCCCACAAGCCACCAAGACCCTGCTATGAGATGCTGATCCACTTCAGCCAGGGCTCAATCCCAATCACAAAAGACAATAAAATTCACTGTTGCTCTTCAAACCATCAGCCCAGAAAGGGTGAGCAATGCCCCTCTCCTTCCTCTCATCCTCAGGAAAATACAAGTTTGCCCATTAGAGCAAGGTTCTTCGTCCTAAAAGTTTCTTGAGGTAAAAATGTACTTTTATGTCACACAACTCTCTCTGGCAGTTCTTTTTGGGGAGATGCCATACAGCTGGTTAGGGAACAGTCCTAACTCCAACCTTCACTACTCATTTGCTGAAAAACATCGTTTTCTTACCTCCAGGGACACAATAGGCTTGCATTTGCCTAGATTGCTGATGTGTGTGGAGGAAATACCTGCAGTTAATGCTAAAAAGGGACAGGCTTCTGGAGGGGGCACCATTTTATTTTAAAAATAAATAAATAAAATAAGTTCTTCTCAGCTTGTCTTCTTGACACATCAACTCCTGTGTTGCCTTCAGGCAAGAAATAAAGAATATTAACCTACAAATCAAGTAAACACATTTTGTGTGCTGCTTTTGGAGTGCAACATGATAATGGGTTTCCTAAATAATTCTCGCTTTTGCTGGTGCCAAAACAAAAGAAGGAAAAATACAGCAGCAGTCCATCTCACCTCTTCTGAGCACGCACAGGAATTGAAAGGGACTCAGCAGCAAAGTATTGGACTGCTCTCTTCCATAAAACCTATGGTGAAAAATCTGGCAAGACAACACAAACATCTGAAACCAAGGGTGGTGACAACAAGGTGACACTCCAGCAGGAGCACTTGTCCTTCCCAAAAGCCCTCGTCCCCCTGGAAGCTGTGCCAGCTGCAGCTCCTCAGGGTAAGGACGAGGTCCTGCCACCGAACCTGTGCTCAGCTGGAGGAGACCCAGCCAGCCACTGCCACCCCACACATCTTCCCCATGCCCAAGGGGCTGAGGGGCCCGGCTGATCCCATTAATGGGGAAATGGAACACCTCGAGCTGGGGGAAACCGATCCTTCTCGCTGGCAGTAGGGGCCCCACCCACGGCAGGACCGATGCTGAGGAGAAAGTGATTAATGGAGAAGAATTGATCCTCCCAGTCCTTGTCAGGCAGCCAACTGCTGCCTCAGACAAAGAGGTCTATGTGGAATGCTACCAGGCAGCCACTCAAATCATGCCACAGCTTATAATGCCTCCCCATACCCTCCCCCTTCCTTTTTAACAGCTACTTATGCGCTAAACAACCTCTTTTTCTACACGTTTTGAAGACTGACAGCAGAAAAATATCCCTGAGGTATGGCAGCCTTATCCACCCAGCTACCCCCGTTCACATCCCACTTTCTCTCAGAAACAAGGCTATGAAAAGTTTCCAGAAAAATTCAGAGGAGTCCAAGCCAAAGAAACTCTTCCAAAGAATAGAAGCAGATGGAGGGAAGCTTCCTTGTCAAGCCAAAGTTAGTCAACAGGTAACAAAGAAACAGGAGGGAGGATGAGCATAGAATTCAGGCTGAAGCGTGCTGTGTCAAAACCCAGCTTGGACCAAACACAATGAAGTATTATTGTTGCCTTTTGGCAGTACGCATCGCATCCACGATTTCAAAATATTTTTTTCAATCTTGATACATTTTTTTCCCCTGTATTAATTCCGTGGCATGGTGAGGCAGGAGAGCAGCATCAATCCCTCCGTGAAGGGCAGGAGCACACCTCTCCTTCAGGTTCGACCCTCAAATCTCATTAATTGCAGCAGCATCCTCAGGGCCCGATGTTTGCACATGACGTCCCCGAAAGGAGAAGGGAGAGAGAGGAGATGAGCACACCCCACACGAACAGACGGCTGACTGCTCGATCTGGCTCCCTTCCACCCCTCCCTCAGAGTCCCCGGGGCAAAGCTCTGCTAACAAAAAAGGGCTTTGCAAATACCACGCGAGATAAGCACGGTAGCACACGCAGCTTTTGGCATCTGTTTATCATTAAAGATAACCTCACCTGGATGGCTGGGGAAACGGCCCACCTGCTTTTTAAAAATAGGTTTCATCTCTTCTCACACAGCAATCTGCCTGTGCTGAGTGATGCTTTAAAAATATACCAAGACACGGTGCTAACACTGAAGCATTTCCTTACCCAGCCGGGCAGGGATAAGATCTACATCTCACAAAAGGCCAACATATGGTGCTGATAGCTCCCTGATTATGTCAACATTTATTAGTTAAGTAAAAATCACCAGCCTTCTTTAAAGGAAGGAGCCCAGATGCCTGCAATTAATATTTCTCCACTCCACCGAAGAAACTGTAATGTAATTCCTAATGTCTCTACTTGAAAAGGCTCAAAACTCACAAATTATGTCATTAGAAAGTGCAACGGGGTAACAAGAGGTTCGGTATAATGTATTTTCATTAGCCGAGGCTAATTGGAGCCAAATGAGTAAAACAATGCAGGGAGGGTGAAGCAACAGAAATCCTCGGGTCTTTAGGAGCCGAAATAAATGAGGGTAATCAGCGGCGTATGCAGAATACAGCATGTTCAATTAATATAAATGGGAGAGCAGTCAACTGCGGCGCTCCGGCGGGGCAGGCGCGGGAGCTGGTGGGCAGCAGATGTCTCAGTGTGGTGTGCAAACACCAGTAGGATGGCAGCCTGAGCCAGGGAGAATGCCCGGGTCCGAGGGACACCCAAAACAACAGGATTCGGGGGAGAAAACCCCCACAAGAGGGATACTGGAGCAGGGAAACCAGCACAGACCTCAGGAGGAGATGGAAGAATGGGAGGAGATGGAGACCTGTTTGAGGGACACCCAAAAAACCAGGATTCAGGGGAAAAAAACCCCACAAGAGGGATATCTGAGCAGGGAAACGAGGACACCCAAAACAACAGGATTCGGGGGAGAAAACCCCCACAAGAGGGATACTGGGGCAGGGAAACCAGCACAGACCTCAGGAGGAGATGGAGGAATGGGAGGAGATGGACACCTGTTTGAGGGACACCCAAAAAACCAGGATTCAGGGGAAAAAAACCCCACAAGAGGGATATCTGAGCAGGGAAACGAGGACACCCAAAACAGGATTCGGGGGAGAAAACCCCCACAAGAGGGATATCTGAGCAGGGAAACGAGGACACCCAAAACAACAGGATGGGGGGAGAAAATCCCCACAAGAGGGATATCTGAGCAGGGAAACGAGGACACCCAAAACAACAGGATGGGGGGAGAAAATCCCCACAAGAGGGATATCTGAGCAGGGAAACGAGGACACCCAAAACAACAGGATGGGGGGAGAAAATCCCCACAAGAGGGATATCTGAGCAGGGAAACGAGGACACCCAAAACAACAGGATGGGGGGAGAAAATCCCCACAAGAGGGATATCTGAGCAGGGAAACGAGGACACCCAAAACAACAGGATGGGGGGAGAAAATCCCCACAAGAGGGATATCGGAGCAGGGAAACCAGCACAGACCTCAGGAGGAGATGGAAGAATGGGAGGAGATGGACACCTGTTTGAAGGACATCCAAAAAAACAGGATTAGGGGGTTAAAAACCCCAAAAATCACCACAGGAGGGAAATCCTAGCACAGAAACGAGCATGGACCTTGGGAGGAGATGGAAAAAGGGGAGGAGATGGGCGCCTGTCACATCAGAGGAAAGGCAGTCATGGCAGCTCCAGCCTTGGCAGCTCCAAGGCTTGCCACCTGCACACACAGATATTTTCTGGGGGTGGATTCTCTGATCCATCCTCCTCCTCCTCCGTCTTTTCATCACGTCAGTTTAATTGTTACAGTAAGCACAGTAAATTGATTTTGCAATTTAGCTTTCAGACCCTTCTGAAGCGAGAACAACCAGCCTTGTCTTTCACTTCAATCTTCTTCTCAATAAGATCAAGGCTGCTGTCCCTCAATTTTCTCTTTTTTTAGAGGAGAGAATAATGATGAGCTCCCTGTTCAGCGTTTGCTTCTGGTCCAATCTGTGATTTTTTATTTTTTTTTTTTCATTCCCATTAGGCAAATGCCCTTTTTTAATATTATGCTTTGGGACTTAAGGCTTTAGAGATGATGTTATTTTGTAGCTCAAAAGTCACAAAATGCCTATGCTTTTTCAAGTTACTGGCATTTTTATGCAGTTCTCAATATATTTTTTTGCCATTCCCAAAGAGGAATTGCCAATTAATCTATTATTGTCCTCCAAGTACAAAGCTCAGAATCTCAAATACCTGTAAACACTGAAGTTTACTGTACAAAATCTACTGAATTTAAGCAAATTATATGAAAGCTTACTGAGCTATCTATCACTCACAGCCACAGATATCCTGCCTCTATTTTGTATTCTGGAAAACAATAATTAGGTTCTGCATCCATTAATAAAATTGCAATTTCATGATCAAGTCTGCACTGACTAACCTTGTCTTTCATAACTTCCCATCAATAAATGATGCTCTGGTGACTTAAGCAGTGTGTGATAAACATTTTTTCAGTCAAAGACCAATTTTATCTTAAAGCAAATAATTTTTTTTTTTTTTTGGCATTTGATACACAGGCTTAGATGGGGGGCTTGGTCTTAATTCCAAGATTCCACTCCCTCTTTATTCTCTCCCAGAAGAAAATAGCTTTCAGTATTCACTTTTCACTATTTCACCAAAGAAATCTGAGGGAACAAGACAGAAGTTAAACACTAGGAAGGTCAAAAAGCTTTATCATTATGAAAGAGAAGATGAGGCAGCATTTTCTTTTGTGCCCTACTACACTGATCGTGTCTGAAGGTTAGAGCAGACAGCAAATTACATGGGAGATATCCTTGTGATACAGCCACAATTGAAAAATAGCCAAACATACAAGGTGGCACATCAGGGATGGTTTAGGAAAGAGTTACCCACAGAAGTAAAGAGTTAAAGCAATTATGAGTCCTAAGTCATGCAAAATTACTGATGAGCAGCTGAACATTCATATCCATGAGCTGTTAAAATATATTCCAAGTTCCCAAATTTGCCTAGACATTTTTCTGTTAGCTTGGTTTGTTGGTCCCAGAAATCCATCTATGTATATCAAATTTTTAAAAAAGAGTTCCTCCTGCAAAATCAAACAGCCCTAATACTGCAACAAATTTTTGAAAGAGGCTTGAGGCTGCATCATCCTTTAAAACCCAAGTAAAGGCCAACAGTAGACCCTGCTAATGCTGAATCCAGAACAAGCATGCGAAATTCGCCACAAAAAAAAATTAGGCTCAAAAATATAATCCAAGTAATCTGAGTTTCACAGGCAGCAATTGCTGGTATTATTTTATTTATTCTGCATCAGCCCAACTGTGCTGAAAGGCATTAATTTTTTGCTATCCTGTGTAATTGAGTTATAAGACAGACCATGCAAATAACCTGAAGCAAGTGAAACGGCAGGTCTGGGCTGACCGAGATTGTTGGCAGCACAAACACAAGGATCAGCTCCTTGGATCCCTTACAGATGCTACAAAAGAAGTTTGACTTAGGTATAAGTTATTTTTTTCTGAGAAAAACACATTTTAGGGATATTTCCCTGTGAAATACTGGAGCCAAAAAAAAAAAGAGGCAGATTACTGATGTACATGCAATTTTTAAAGACCTAAAATTCTGCTCCAAAATAATTCTGTTCCCTTCCTCCCTCAGTGACATATGACAAGGAGAAACTTGAAGGAAGAATATACAGATCCAACTGTTTTTAAACACAGAGAACAATCTGGGAGGATGGGACAAAAACCACAACACTTATTTGAGATCAAATCCTGGTCCCTATTAAGACAGTGGGGAAAGCTTCAAGAGTCTATAGATTTGCCTCTACTGCTTTAATATATTCCTCCCACTATTTTTGTGTAACTAAGCATGAAAAAGGTTAAAAGAAAAAAAATTCTGAAGCATTCCTGTAAAACAACCCTCCTGAAAAGAAAAAAAACCTCATACTCAATGTAGTATGTACAATAGCATTTCCCCCAAAATAGCATGAATATGTAAAGCAACAGTTTTAAATGCCTGTGTGAATACTTTGACGTGGGGAAACTCTTCTGACATTTATTTCCATTTTAGAAATTAATCAGGATGAGTATTTCTATTAAATATATATTTTGAGATAAGAATAATTTTCTAGAAGATGTCAGAAGAAGCACAAGTTCTAAAGGTGTAATTCCCAAGCACAGCATCCAAACCACCTTCCAAGTCAAATCCTACAGATTTTGCTATTTTAGCAGTATTTTGCCTTCACATAAAAGAGTGGGAGAAGGGACAGGGGGATGGTCAGTGAGAATAAGCTGCACATTTTTCAGCACATATTTGTAAACAAATGATATTAAAATATCTCAGTTAAGTCCCTACTAGCAAAGTCCTAAAGGATCTCCTGAAGGTCAGGAGCCAGGCAGACTTCAGCTCCAGGAAGTGACAGAAGCAAGCAGCAAGACCAAATACAAACAAATTTAGGTTTTCCAGACAAAGAGAACTTGTTGAAGAATCTGATTTCTCCTATGATAGGGAAAAGTGTGTTCTGTGTAAAACCTGGTTCAGCTTTTACTATATAGGTCAGAGTATGTAGGGCAGGCAACCTGTGAGGCAGATCCCTGTGACACCAGAGGTGCCACTACGCAGTCTACCTGCAGCAACTCATTTTTCCAGCAGCCAGCCCATCCCAAAGGTTTCTCTGATAGATTGCTTAGGTTAAGCTCCTGTACCCCAACTCACCTTAATGTTCATGTTTGGGCATTGGTGTCCAAATTCTCCCTGTTTCCCACCAGCCCAGCATCCCTGGTTTTGTCCTTGCCCTATATTGTCTTTGGTATGGAGGGAAAAGGAGCTGGTGGCTTTCAAAGGCAACAACAGAAGAAGGCACAGTAATTGAAAATTACTCTCTCAGGCTTGGATATCAGCCATAGAAACAAGAGCTAACCCAGTGACCTTCCCATCAATAGTACCTAGAGCAGAGGTCTCGTAATGTTATTTTTTTTCCTTGAAAAAATAAAGCTCAAAATACTACTGCTAAACCCACAGAGCCTTGTGTCACTGTGTAACAGAAGAATATTTTATGTTGCATTTTACAACATCAGCACTTTAAGGGGACAAAAACACCAGTAAGCATTTCCACTGCACCACAGAGAGAGAAACCCACTGGACACTTCCCAGTTTTATTTCACAGACAAACAGAATGAAGATCATTCAGCTGATGTTTATTTGCCAGACTCACAGCTGAGGGTTCCCCTGCGCAGTGCCTAACTGAGCAGATTAGCAGGACACCAGTGAGTGTTTCTCTGCAGATGCTCTATTTGCCGAGCAGGAGCTGCAGCAGGGGAAGGCCTTTCTGGCATGACAGGATATCTCAGGCTTTTGGGACTCCTCATGTGCCCTTCTTTGCCAGTGGACACAGAGACCCGAGGAGGCTGTGCTGTTCCCCAGCAAGGAGGCTTAGGAGGCTCCAAATAGCCTTGTTCTGGTCATCACTCAGGAGTCCTGCACTATTTCCAAAGAGGAATATTTATTCTCTCTCTCCACTCCCTGAAATTTATGCCAAGCCTTCACCTTTACACACCTCAAAAGAAACAGTTCTGTCACATCCCTTCTCAAAACTATGTTGTTATCCACAGTTCATTCTTCTGCTTTGACACATTTAGATTTTTTCCCCAGAGAACCAAGTTTTCTTCAGGGGCAGGGGGAGAACCTCAACCACCAGGATATCCCAAACACACAGATTTGCTTTCACAGCTCCTTGAAATCACAGAAGGAAGCAGTGCTGCTGGTATCAGAGGCATGAAGAAAGCCTTAACAAAAAGCCTTGGACAGGAGCAAGGGCTGGGGTTTGCTCTCACCTCCTTGCCACTGAAGTGCTGACGAAGTTGCACATCATTCCTGTGCTTTCAACATTAAAGCAGCAGGTAAAGGTCAGCATGGTTTCTAACTGCCCTGTTAGCATGCAGGTTTCAACTCTGATTTCTCTTTTAAGACAAGGAGTGATTCTCTATCCTGCCTGTGTTTAAAAAGGAGATAGATTTGCTCTCGAACAATACCACTTGTAATTACACAGAAAGTAGATAAACGAAGGTATGGCAGCAGGAGAGAGAAGAGAGCACCAGGACTTTTGGAAGACACTTATCAGAGACCAGACATGAGGCACTGAGGTTTTTCAGAAGGGCCACCATCCATGCTAAAGCACTAACAAAAACAGAGGCTATATTCATTTCAAAAAGAAAGTGGATAACCAAAAAAAGTCTCACACTCACCAACACTAAATAATTTCAGAATACCTTAGCTCAGGGCCACGAGCCTCCCACAGACATGGGGAGAACAAAAGCTGTTGCAGCTGTTGATTGTCAGGTCTCTTCTGAGAGAGCTTTCACCATGACCATAAAGACCAAGCCAGCAAGGAGTAACTCCATCCCTCCATCCAGCACCATCACCAGCTTTTAATTTTTGCTCCAATACCCCACCACAAACAAACCCTAGTTCTAAAAATGACCAAACAGGCTCCTTCCAGCAATAATCTCTCTCTCCCTGGCCATCATTGCTATCAATATGTCAACTCTGGATACCAAACTCAGCTGGACACCTGAAAGACCAGCTCACACAGACTGTGGTGGTGCCTCCATTGGGGTTCTCCACCACCCACTGCTTTTTCCCCAAGCTCTACCTTCAATTCACACAAACCACATGGAATGAGATTTTCATACCACCTGAAGTGAGACCCGTGCCATGGAACAGCATTGTTTGAGAGCTCTTGCAATGCTGTTCTTCACTCTGTTATTTTTATCACCGCCATCAGATATTGTTATAAAATACTACAGAAATGACAGAGGAACTTTCACCAACCTTTTCTGCACCAGGGCAGGGGGCACACCAAGGTCAGCCAAGGGGTTCTTCTGCTGAGGGAAGGGCTTGCTCCACTCAAACAGAGAATCTTCTAAAAGGGCCTCAAAGTAAAATCTCCTTCTGCTCCAGAAAGAGGAAAACCTTAACCTTACTTGCTGCCTAATTTTTATGTTACGCTCCCATCAGCCCTTGCTGTTGACAGGTCAGCTGTGATTAATCACCCAGGATTGCATGAACCAGGACACCCCTCAAAATGCCAATTTGTAGATTAGCATATACAGATGACTTTGCCATCCCAGCAGCACTTTACAAACATTCACTAATCAGGGTTTCTTAAACTTCCTTCACCTGTCTCTCACCTGGCTCCCTCCTATCTCTTTCCCCTCCTCTTGCTTGCCTGCAGGGAAGCTCCTTCTTCTCTCAGCTGTGAAAAATCTGTATTCTGCCCTACCCACACTTTACTCGCTCCCTCATCTTCTCTTTGCCTCTTTTCACCCTCAGGCATCCTTGTTCCAATTAAAAACCCCAGATGGAGCAGCTGGAAGATGCCTAAATATCCTAATGAACAGTGAGATGCAGCAAAAGAGATATTTAAGGCTTCACAAGGAGGTGAGCAGTGTAGAGGGAAGGAAATGTGAGTGACAGAAATAGGGTAAGGCATGTTTGCCTAAAAGTGAGGACAGCAGAGAGCTCCAAAAAGCAGAGAATAAGCAGAAAAGAAGAAAAGAACCAGGCCCATTAACATTTGTCTTTTCTTATCAAGAAGGTTTCAGGTGTGGTGAGTTCTCTTGCTGCAAGCTGCCCATGGAGACAGCACCATGTAACCCTGTAGGAAACAGCAGAAGCTGATGCTGACAGATATTTAAAATGCACTGAAATTCAATAGCTCTGGTTTCATTCCCTATAAATTTCCAGATATCCACAGAACTGAAGTGAGATGTGGATAAAATTCACTTTGTATTCCAGAAAGAAGGAAGAAAAATTATACCATAAATACCAGAGTTTCAAAATAAGTCTTTATCTGCCTGTTCAATATGACTTAAAAAAAAAAAAATTTATAATAGGAATTTCAAGGACAGAATAAAGAACTCAATCTAAAGTCAATGTGTGCACAACATCAGATTGTAATAACTTCATGGAATGGTTTGAGTTGGAAGCAACCTTAAAGTTCATCTAGTGCCACCCCCTGCCATGGGCAGGGACACCTTCCACTATCTCAGGTTGCTCCAAGCCCCGTCCAGCCTGGCCTTGGACACTTCCAGGGACCCAGGGGCAGCCACAGCTTCTCTGGGTAGCCTGTGCCAGGGCCTCCGCACCCTCATAGTCAAGAATTTCTTTCTAATATCCCCTCTAAATCTCTCTTATTTCAGTTTAAAACCGCTTCCCCTTGTCCTATCACTTTCTGCTCATGCAAAAGTCCATCTCCCTTTTTTGATATAAGCCCCCCTTAGGCACTGCAAGGGGCTCTGAGGTCCTCATGTCTGGAATTCCCATGGCCCGGGTGCAGCACCTTGCACTTCTTTATCACCCTCACTAATTTATGAATAAATTTTAAAGCAATTTTAAAAACAATTTCAAAGTTTCAAAGAAAAGTGAAGTTGTCAAAAAGCCTTTCAAGCAAGATGATGAGAAAGCTCTGCAGCAACAGCTCCAGCCTGATAACCTGATGGAAGTGACTGTACAACAAAAAACAGAGATCCATAGAGAGAAAGAAGTTCAGCTGGTGATACCAGATCCCCGGAATCTCTGAGCAGGTTCAGAAGGGGTGAATCACCCTTAGTTTCACCCTTAGTTTCACCCTTGCTCATGCTGCAGTAGTTCTGCACTGTCAGGTGCACTGTGAGAGTCCACCACGGACTGTATTTCTTCCCTTGAGACACAACTTGTCTTTTCCAAGGAAATTTCAAGGTTCCTGTGAGATGTTGCAGACACCAGACACCTCAGGTGGGAATTTGCTTGTGCTTTTCATGCTCAGTGCCTGATTGTCTGGTTTGGGGCAAGAAAGGCGAGACCAAGTGGTGCCCTTCGGTCTTCAACTTTCTTTATGAAAAGTACTATTTGATTTCCTAGAAAGATCTGTGAATTTGCCATAGGCCAATCTCCAAAGACAGTCACGGTGCAGGCAGGGACTGCTGTACCACAGAGCAGCACCTGCCTGTTTGCACAGTGCAATGCTGATTAAACACCAGCCTGTAGGATGGCCACGCTGCGAGTTACCCTTGTTTTGCTGGTGATGGGGAACAAAAAAAAAAGCATTGTGGTAGAAGTGGCTCGATAAATTACGTGCAGCAGAGTTAACGCAGGTGTGCTTTCTTGGCCTTGGAGCAGGCAAGGGACTCAAGAAAGGACTCTGAGGCAGGGAAATTTGAGACCAGCGGTGCTGCCTTCAGCAGAAAACTGATTATTTGGACTTAATGTTAATAAATCTAGCTCTCTTTTCCTATACCCACTCCCCCTTCTCCCAGCCCTGCCGCAAAGACTCCCTGCAAGCTTCGGGCTGATTACAGTATCCAGCACAAAACAAACCCCTTCCCCTCGCTTTGTGTCACGTATTTCCGCTGATACTGAACCTTTGTGTCTCTTGCCGTGGCTGACATGCCAGCCAGAGCCAGCAATCTTCACTTGGCAGGAATTTCCATGTGAAAGGGATATTATGAAGAAAGCCTATGGGCTGGAGCCAAGGTAAAAGCTCCTCACTCTCTCCAGCAAATGCTGCTTTTCCAGTGTGAAATTGTTGAGCCACTGCCCCCCGAACCACTGTTCCCATGGATTTGTCCCAGGCTGGAGCCTGTCATAGTCACAGCAGGAGTAGGAAGAGGGTTTTTCAGCGGGATGGGGATGGCCAACAGCACAAACATTGTTTCTTCACAAAGGAAACAAACTTCAGCCCGAGGTTTTGGCCAGCAACACATCCCTAGCGCAAACAGCCCTCGGTTCTATTGCTCTAGGAAGGGTGACTGGGCCTAGCAGGGAGAGGAATAACCCCAGGCAGGGGCTGACAGCTAAATCCAGGTCACTGAAAATGAGAAGCAAAGTACACATTTTTAACACCTACCTCCTGAAATGAACTGCCAGAGGGTGGAGCTGGGTGGTTTAGGCTTTGTTTAATTTTTTCAGATCAAGTTTAGGGTGCCTTCCCTGCATCACAAGTTACTGCAGACCTGAGCAAGACTTGTTGAGCTGCAAACACCCTTGCAGAGAGTGAGCACTGTGAAAGAATGAAGCTTTGTAGAGCCAGAGAGAGTTTCAGCGAGAATGAAATGACCAATGAACTGCTGCTCGTTCAACTCCAGCCACGAGCTGGATTTGGAGTCTTGCCCACAACATCCCTCAGGAGGGGAAGTGGGCACCGGTGTCCGGAACATCTTCACACTGCAACTTTACTGGCGATCCCAAGCCCTTCCCAGTCACCTCAGCAACAAAACTCCTCTCGTGGCTTTCATCACAGCATGCCACGAGCGTCACCATCAGCTTTCCTGCCGCCTCCTCAGCACGCCCGATACCTGTTGCTCAAGGAACCACTCAAGGCTGTACCCCAGGGAAATCCTACCCAGGAGTTTGCCCCCAGACTCTAGGGTAAAAGTGTGGGGTTTCAGTCCGGAAATCTGACTGTTGAAGCCACCAACTCCTTGCAGTGCCTTCCTGCTTCATGTGAAGCGAGGCGGGAGAGGAGGGCAGTGCCCTCCCCGGCTCCGGCAGGCTCCGCAACGCCAAACCAGCCCGGCGCAGCGGCAGAGGCACGGGAGCAGGGCCCGCAGCCAGGTGCGATGGCCGGGGGAGGCGGCGCTGGTCCCCGCACGGAAGATGCGCGCAGTGCGCAGGGGATGCTGCGCCGGGATCCCTCCCGGCCGGGCGGAGGAGCGCACGGTATCCACGACCCACCCCGTGGCACCCGCCCGCGGAGCTCGGCCCCTCTCGCCAGCAGCAGCCGTGGCACGGGCGGGCTCCCTTTCCTGCCTTTCCTGCGGTTTTCCCGTGGGATGCGCGGCGGCCGCGGGACGGGAGCGCGGCGGCTGCGCCGCCACCGCGGGGCAACAGCTCCGCAACGCGGCCGCTGCGCGCAGTGCGGGCCCAGCCCGCTCCTCCCGAGCCCCGCCACGGGCTCCCGCTCTCACCGCCTTCAGGGCTCAGGTTTTACGGCCCAGGTCACTAAATCCTGGCTCAGCATCACCGAGAGGAGGGGACCGCTCTCTTCTCCAAACCGCTCTCTCTGAGCCACACCTCGCTTTCATATTCCCAATTAAGTTTCTTATCCCAGCTTTAACGCCCCCATCGAAGTTTTGTAATCCTGCTTGTTTTGTTTCAATTGTGGCTGGAAAGAGATTCCTGCCTGTAAAATAAATTTGATTGTCACAAGCGTCCTGCGGGCTGTTACTCTTCCTGTCCTTAAAGTGAATTTCTGACATTGTCCTGCGCTGGTGGTCGTGAACTATGGGTGGCAGTGTACTGGCCCTGAAAGAGTTTCTCAATTATCTGTAATTTTGAGCTGTCTCCGTAACTTTGGGAAAAACAAAAACTCTCCTACAACATTTTTAGTGTTAGAGAATCAAGGCGTTACTTAATTCTGGCCAGGTTGTTGTTCTGGCCAGGATGTGCAACAGAAGTCGTTTCATCCACACATGGCCCGGGTTGTGCAGAGGAAATCATTCCATCACACATCAATTTTACCAGATTTTTCACATACTTTATACAGTCAAAAACCCCATAGAAATTCATTGGTCCCGAGTTACACAATTCTTAGCATTTTGTTTCCTGTTGGTTATCGATCTCTTCCCCTTCGATGTTAATTAGGTTCTCATTCCTTGGTTCTCTTATCAGTCTTTTCCGGACCAGGTGTCTCCGACCATGCCAGGGGCAATGTCTGGGAGTGGCGCTCATTAATGTTCATTAATGGTCGTTATCCTTTGTGTCTCTTCTGTGCCATTCCCAGTCTGTTGAGACGTTCAGCTCTTCAGGCCTTGAATGGTGAAACAGTCCTTTGAAAAGAAACTTAAAATGCCCTTCCCCTGGGGCAAAGGCGAATAAAACTGACTAAAGTTATATAAAATATTTTAAACTCGATATCATTTCCAACACTACCACTTAATACAACGGGACTCCTGCTTGTAGGGCTTTTCCTTACTGACAGGCTGGAGCAAATGGAGTATCCCACATGGAAACAGCGCTAGTACATCACACACACGGGGGTTTCCACCAGCATTAAGTCTGCTAGATGGGAGGCAAACCCACAGATACTCTACACAGCACTCAGGGATAACACATTCCGTGCAGAAAGGCAAATTCCCGCACTGCGACCCCTGGAAGCCCAAGCCCTGTGCCTGTTCCTGCTCAGCAGGGTACCCACCTCCATCCTCCTCCCGCAGCCGGCAGCTACCCAGCTGCTCCTCAGCCCCCCTGTTCCTCTGCATCCTGTCCCCTTCACCCCATCGGCCCTGGGAATCACCAGAGGAGCCCTTATCTCCGTGATGATCTCTGGAAATGCCTTTTGTCTCCAACAGCTCATCGCCCTGCCCCTCACCTGCTGAGATCAGCTGCTTTCCTACAGGGAAAAAAGAATAAAAAATGAGCCCTGGGAATAATGAGGAGTTCTGAAAGCTTTCAGGTTCCAAAAATAAATAAATAAAAGGAAGGAAGAAAGCAGAATTGCATGGTTCTTTTGATTAATTCCCTTTCTTCCCACCCCCAAAGACTGTGCAGTAAATAAAATGAAGTCCAGTCCTGACAGACACAAACCTTGACTGTCTGTTTATAGATGGTGTGAGTGCCAATATTCCAGCGGGACTGTGCAGAGTGAATCTGTCAGGGAATCAGAGCACATGTTACAGAGTGTGAAGGTACATGCTTCACATTAAAAACAAATCCTTCAGAAAGTGCAGAATACCCTAAATCTACATCTGCCACGCTGGTTATTCCTGTTGCGTTCTTAAAATTCATCCTGAATTTTATTTTCCACATCTTGCAAGTGTTAGATCTGCAAAACAGCATTATAAGTGCAGCTGTTGTGAAGTTCAGCTCTGAATAACTATGTAGCTGAATGCTGGCTGGAATTCTGATTTTTACCTCTGAATATTTTCCCATCTTTTGGAAGCTGCCCAGTTTGAGAAAACCACTTCTTCTGCCTATGATCACTGATACCATCACATTTCAGGGTGATGTGAGGGTGCCATTTTTTCACATCTGACTCAACCCAGCTCTAGCACCACCTTTTCCCAGTTGCCTCAATTCCTCAGCACCAACACCCTGCGCAGCTGCTTTTGCTTCTGTAGTGCCATTACTGTGTCCCCAAGAGCCACATTCAGTGCCACAGTCATTGCAGTCATTAAAAATTATGTCAAGGAGCAGAAAGAAGCCTAGTAAATAACTAATTTTTTTTTTTAATCCTTTGTTGCCATCACCACCTCCTGACAAAGGAAGCAGACTTGAGGAGGGTCTGTGCTGTACAGCAATTTGCAGTGTAAATTTTGAGCAAGGTCTTTGCTCATACCAGAATTCAGTCATCTGTATTACCAGGCAAATACAACACATGACGTGCCCAGTTCTGAGACACGGTTTAGTATCAGCTGATGACCCTATTGATTTATTTTGTATTTTTCATGAGTTATAGCTCCATTATAGAGTTGCCTGCATCAGATTGCCGTTTGATTTTCCAAGTGCCATTTCTCAGACGTGAGGTTTTTATGAAAGCTTTCCTCACAACAAAAGCCACGCACTTTGCATCATCCTAACAGAACAGTGTTGCAATTTTGTATTTACAGTTCAAGAACAAATTAAAACCTTTTTTTTTTCATCTATATACCCAGGAACAGAGGTTGGAGCACAGCAAAACAGGCCAGTGTGCTCCCTCTGATCCCATTTTTCCTCAGAGGTGGAGGAGAAGAACACTGACTATTTCTCCTCTGCTCCTACACATCAACACTGCTGGAAGCCATCACCTTTCTCTGGTTGGACTTTGCCAATAAAAATAGAATAAAACATTTTAGCTCAGCGTTCCTAACTCACAGATCTTCCTACAGGACTGTGCCTGAAAAATCTGTTTCCTCAGCAAACATCCTTCCCATCCTTCACCTGGAGCTAACACCAGCCAAAGCCATCAGCACGACTGTGCCAGGTCTGAGTTGTGCCTCTGCAGACTGTACAATGTCCTGACAAAAAACCCCAAAGCTTCAAAAAAGGGAAAAAGAAAATAAAGGGGAGGAAAAAAACCCCACTCCTCCCACATGTTATGGATTCCAAACCTTGGCTCACGTGTCAATTCAAAAGTATGAAAAAAGCCACAGGGAAGGAAGTGCTGGAAAATATTCTTTTCCCTGATTTCTCAAAATCAAGGTCCCAAGTGCTTTCTCGAGTTTTTTACATGATTGCACGTTCTCCTCATGTGTCTGTCACCAGCAGAGCAAACTCCCTGGCCCCTGCATTTCTCCACGCTCAGAGCAGAGGGGACACCCCCTCGCCCTCAGGTGGGTCACTGTCCCCTCACAATTATTCTGCCACTTGCTTTCCTTCAGGACATTTAGAGTGACCAACACACTGAACAAGCAACCTGCCCTGGGTGCACACAGAAAACATCCCTAATTCTGCTCAGGAACAGGAACAGAGCTTCTTGTTTCATCCCAAACCCTTCCTTCAAGGAAATACAGAGCTAATGGTGTTGTCAGAAATGAATCACCAACTCCCAGACAAAGTTTTGTGAATAATCCTTTTGGGGATGGCACAAAATTAGAAAAAGAAAGTGACTTGATCAATGTGAAGCGTTATTTCAGCTGAGAAGGAAAAGGGACACCTCTGTCTGTACATTAAATGGGAGAACAAATTCATTCAGGTGCAGCATTGGCCACAAGCAAGACAGCAATCCCCAGCACCGCTCCAAGAGACAACTTCCCTCCCCTTCTACTCATCTCAGATTTTGGGATACACATCTGGATTTAAAATGGAAAAAAATATAGAAAAAAAAAAGAATGAAAGAAGGACCCTAATGAGCTTGCAGTATTCAACCTGGGATTGTTCCTTGAGGATATTTCCTAGTGTGCACTCAGTAGTTGAGAAAATACTGACAAGGTATTCTCTCAAGAGGTCAAAACAGCTGTACTGGCACTTTAGAAAAATCAAGGAAGTTCGGCAAAGGGTTTACTACAATATCCAGTCAACATAAAATACTTCTCAGAGCATTAACTTGGCCCATTCAGCTTAGCAAACTTTAAGCCCATTTAATGTTAAGTTACTCAAAATGCTCCAAGAAGAGGGAATTAGAAGAAGAGAGAGAGAGAGAGACAGAAAAGACACAGAAAAGCACACAGGCCACATACACTTTCAAAGAAAAGAATGCAAGAATTTGAAATTAAAACATCCTGAATACCATTCAGGAGCACACAATTCATCTGATAACTTTTGCCTGCAGAGATTAAACTATACCTCAAAAAAAGTAGTTACAAACAGAAATCCAATCGAACAGCCCTTTATTTTTGACCTGGGATCTGAAGCCATACTTTTCTGGCTCAATTTTATTCCTGTTTAAAAACTGGAATACTACAAAAAGCATGTCTACAGACAGTAGATCCAGCATTTCCCAGGTTAAAAACAGACATTGAAGGTGTTTTGATTAAACTTTTTTGTTTAAACAACCACTGGGACTGGGAGAAGTGGAACAACCTTCCAGGACCACCATTTTCCTTTTGCACACTGAAAATGTTAGGGATTTGCCCACATGGAATGGATTATTATCTTGTGGGGACACTGGGAGCAGAAGGAATCTGTAAGTGAAGCGAGGACCTCAGAATTTCAAAGTGAAAGGGTGAGAACTAGAAGATAAAAGAAGTAAAACTAATTTTAAGCCCATTCCCTAATTTGTAATGCTCTAGTTACTGTGAGCAGATATGGAAATACAAAGCCTCTGATTCTCTCCAGCCCTGCCCAGGAGGCCAGGGGAAGCACACAGGGAGATGGAACATGTGCTTTCTGATGAAAAATCCAGATTTAGGGCACTCCAAGGGAATTAGACACTAGGAACTGTCCCGGGTACCTGCACCACCTCCATGCAACTGAAACATGGCACAGTTATTAATTAAGCTTCCACATTTATAGAATGCTTATGGCTTCCAGGACATGAGAAATCACAGCTGACATCATGCAAGCAAGAGGCAGGACACTTTTTCTCAGCAACTTCCCACACACGGAGTCACAAGTCCCAGAAACACATTTTAGGATAAGCAGACATTTTTGCCTCTTCCCAGGTCCCGTGGAGGTTAGGGAGGGTGGTCTTTTCCAAAGGGCTGCAGAGCCGTCTCTTTGTGTCACAGGACCACTGGAAGGCATCATCCACACACCAGCTTCTCCCCCTGGAGCTCACAGCCAGATATTTTCCATGGCAGGGTTTAAAAAAAATTCTATCCATCATGCTTAGCAGTGTCAGCCTGCTGCCAAAGTTTGTCAGCTATAGCCTGGAAGCATCCAACTTTTTTAGGTTGGAATCCAAGCCCTCTGTTCCATATGGAAAAGCATCAGGGCAAACACAGTGTTTACACTCGCAGTGCAAAATTGCTTGTGGGTGGTTTTCTCCCCTGGTGCAAAAACTCTTATCAGTGTTTGAATTAGAATGTTTTAACGTGGCATTTTTATGATCTAGTGGTTTTATTGTCACCAGTGACACTGCTCATGTTTCCCAGACAGCTGTAAAGGGGTGGCATCCTGGGCTGAAGCAGGAGCTACCTTGCCAGTGAGAAACCAGAGCCCTCCTGGGCTCCTACAAAATCTGATAGATCCATAACACAGTCCTAGTTTGGGTCAAAAACATGGAAGACCAACCAGCACTGGAATTCAGCTCACCTGGGGAAGAATTTGCCTTTCTGTGACTCTGAAAGCCTTTGGCCTCGCTGCTAAGCCCTCACTGAGCTCAAAGTAAATTGTGTAACGTTCTCCTGCCTCCAGCAGAGTCCTTGCCCGCTATATCTAGGGAAAGCAGCTGCTGGAGACAGCTGGAAGGAGACTTTTATGACTATTACAGTAGCTGCAAAGTCATCTGCGCCATGGTAGCCCTCGGATATTTATCAGCTTCTGTCACCAACACAAGTTTTAATGCACAAATGGGTCTGCAGGCAGCCAGGGGCACCCACAGCACCCCAGCCCAGCCATGTTTCAAGAGAGGGGCAGCTGCAAGGGGCTGGCAACCCCCTGGAAGAGGCAGGAGACGTTGGGGCACAGCTGGAAGGAGGTGCTCCGTGCCAAAGAGGGGCACAGCTGAGGCAGGGACAACCCCGAGGGACCACAGCCAAGCCACACCGTGACATCCCTGAGGGACTGCAATTCCCTGAGCCCAGGATAGGGCAGGGGTGCTCCCACGGGACTGAAGCAAAAGCAAAAGCAAAGGATGAGGAGACCAGGGAGGTGTTTGACTGAAGCTGCCCCTGGGGAAGGGAGAGAAATGGCGTTTTTCTAAGTGTGTTTCTTAATTTGTTTCCTTTATTCTCACCCCTCAAATCAGCAGCTGAAATTTTGTGTTACATGGCAGTAAATTCAGTCACACAGAAGTTCCTCAGGTCAAGCCATGCTGCTGCTGGGGATGCAGACAGTGCCATCAGCCCGTGCAGAGACCTCATGGTGTGGTCACCGTCAGGATGTCCCAGATGTGACAAAATAGAAAACTGAATTGTAAACTGAAAATACTGAGATCCTTTTACTATCATCAGATGTATTTCTAATGGCAGCATCTGAAGAATTTGTATCTCATAAGCTGATGTTTCTAACTTCAGAGAAAAAAAATGACTGCTCATCTGAGCCTTTCAGATATACATCAGCCAGCAAGTAGTTGAAGACAAAGTGTTTTTCTGTAATAAACCTTCATAATGAAGCACCAGAGGAAAATCTTAAAGTTCAACTCAATACATCACGCTAATCTGCAGAATGGGATTTTCCTGCCACTAATCTTGTTAGAGCTGGGGCACTGTGCAAATATATCTAAACATATAATTACTGAAGAGATATTAAGCGGATCGATTTATTTCAATAAAAAATGCAAACTTTGAGGAGAATTCATTAATACTCAAAATCCAGCCAGGCAATAAATAACACTAATGAACTGAGAAAAAGGAACAGATGAACAAGTACTGACACGATGTCTTACACTTATTGCTGTTAAAGAGGAGCTGACAATTACTCCATTTGAAATATAAATCCTGCAAGGGAAATGCTAGAAAGTGAGTGAAAGACTTGTTAAAAATATGTATGTACATATATATACACACATTTTAAGAAGGCATTAGGATGAAAACTAATTCAATTTAGTCCTAAGGAGGCCATATTACCATTTTCATCACCCTTAAGCTGTGTTTACATTAGCAAACAGTGCCGTGCAACAGGAGCATGAAACAGCTGTTGCTGAGATGCTGCCAGCACAGCAACTCTAAACGTGTTGAGGGGCTGCTGCCAGCCGGCTCCAGGGTGGTCCTGCAGCCTGGCTGCCTCACACAGAGCAGGGTACCCCGGCCACAGTGCTGCCGGATCTCCCTGGTCCATTTTGTCCCAAGGGAACTCCAGAGTGAATGCTCTGTAATGCGAACCAGATCACAGCGATTGCGGGTGTGGCACCGAACACAGCATCTTCTTGAAAAGCAGCCTCCTGACTGGCACCAAAATGTTTCCTGCAGCAGAAGCACTCAGGGCACTGTGAAGGGCTCACCCTAGGACCAAACAGCCAGACACAGCACAGGCCTCTGCGCAACGCTCATCCACACAACCCAAATGCCCCACTGACAGCCGGGGGTACCTAAAACAGCCTTTTCAGTAAAAGCTGTGAGAGCTGTCAACACAGAACCCAAGAACATGTTTTTCCCTTGTGCTTGGGAGGTTCCATAACTTGCCAAGAGGAAAAATCAAAGCATTTGGCTTGGTATTTTGGAATTATAACATGGTATTCAAACAGCACACTTGGAGTTACCCAGGCTGCTTCAGAGGACACTTGCAGTGATTTTCTACAGGCTTCTGAAAGAGCAGAAAGACACTGAGGGGCTGAGGTGTGTCCAGAGAAGGGAACACAGCTGGGGAAAACTCTGGAGCACAAGTCTGATGTAGACCAGCTGAGGGATCTGGGATTGTTTAACCTGGAGAAGGTCCAAGGGGACATTATCACCCTCTACAGCTACCTTAAAGGAAGGTGTAGTGAGGTCAGGGATCGTTCTCTTCTCCCAGGCAAGAGAGGAAATCTCTTCTCCCCCTCAAGTTGTGCCAGGGGAGGCTTGAATTAGATATTATAAAGAAGTTCCTTACTGCAAGGATGGTCAGGCACTGGGACAGGCTGCTCAGGGAACTGTTGGAACTGCCAGCCCTGGAAGCGTTCAACAAGGTGTGGATGCAGCACCTGCAAGTTTTACTCAATTCCACAGTTCGTACAGCAAAGAACGTGCTGCCACCTCTCCTGGTGGAGGATCCCCAGCTTATTCACTCATTCCTTACCTGAAAGCTGCTCCTGTCCATTATTAGGGACAACAGACTTCAGCAGCTGAGGAGGAAGAAGGCTCAGATACAAAGGATGAGCCTGTTTTGTTAAATTACAGTCAAGTTATTAAAAATCACCATTTCCTTTCAATAGTCTTATGTGGGAAAATGCTGGCAAGGCACCCAAACCTCATCTAGATGAGCAGCTCTGGCTTTTACTGCTTATAAAATGAGTGATCTATGGCAGCATGTTCAACACGATGTTATCTCCCCTGCAATTTATGCTCTGAGGGCAGAGAAGAGGCGGCTGTGCAGGAATTACACATTCCTTGCCCCTTCCAGCAGATGCCTCTCTGCACAAATACCACTTCCACAAAAATCTCTGCTTCGTTCTAATTCATGTCTCTAGAGAGTTTCTGTAAGGGCAATTACTACTGGCAACAAGCCAAATAAATGTTGTATTTTTGTTCTTTCTTTAAGTTTATCCTAGAAAGACAGGAAATTTCTTAGTTTTCATTCTGCTGAGGGATTCTCTTCAAGTTTTCCTTTAGATCAAGGCAAGGGGGACCCTGGCAATGTCAGGGCCTTTTGTTGCCAGCAAGGAGTGGCATAAAGCAGCCTGTTCTGCACAGTCTCTTCGGGATTGCTACTCCAGGCAAGTGATGCAACTGCCACCAGATGTCACCCAGAGGCCACTCCTGTCGCCTGCTGAGACTCCAGCAAGCCCCTCTATTTCCTGCAGGCAGAAGGGACGGTCACAGCACTGCCATCACTCCTGCAGTTACACTCACATCTAACTTCTGTTTTCTACTTTGTGCCCTGAAAAAGAAAAGAAGCTTTCAAACTGCAGTAAGTCTTTGAAACGCTGTGAAAACTGAAGTACATTGCATGAGCTAAAAGCAAAACCCTATGGCTGTTGATATCTTTACTGGAGGCCTGTTTCTCTTTTTGCAGAATTTGATCACCTTGCAGTTTACCCTCATCTAACTCTTAGGGGAAAAAGAACAAGTTATCAAGATAGATAATGGATTGCAAGAAAACAGCAAGCAATGCAGAAAGAAGCAGAAGCACCTTGTGACAAGGGAACATAAAAGATTTCCTGTCATAATAAAGACAACAGGAAAAAAACAGCAGAATAAAAAATGATGATGTCTAAACAGATGAAGTCTATTAAACACCTTTTACAAATTCCTGAATACACTTTAAAACTTCACTTCATGAGGAGCATCCAAAGAAAGCACAGAGGGATACGATTTCTACTGCTTAACATTCAGAAAGTTCCACATGCTTTGCTGCAAATCAGAATTTTGCTTTTTATCAAATTTTTTACCAGAGAGAGATCTAGAAAGCACAGATTTAGCATTGCAGCTTAAGTGGCAGTGATAGACATAAGAAACTGTTATTGAAAATACTTGTTGTGATAGGAAACAGAGGAAAATGGATGACAAGAATTTTGAAGAAATTTTACTTAATTTTTTTGAATCTCCTAACTACAACTAAAATGTCCAGTGCTTCCAAGGGTAAATCAACAATTAATTATTTCACCTCTGAACAGCAGCATCTAAAAAGAGGGATGAAATCACTCCTACAAATATTTCAGCTTTATGAAACAAGTCCAGCTCCATTTAAACAAGTCCAGAAATAATTTCAGCTCCAGTTAAACAAATCCTAACTTCTTCCTTAAAGTCAAGGTTAAGCTAAAAGTACCTTCTCACATTTGCCACACAGTCAATGTTTTTCTACTCTTAAAAAATTCTGCCTGTGACAATGATTTGAAAATTGGATTTGGAACCCTCAGTAAGGATGTTTATTCTAAACAACAGAAAAGTTGGAAAAATATCCAATATATCCTGTGAAGAAAGCAGTTATCATGCAGCAGCTAATGAGCACGGCAGGCTTCTGAACAGCCTGATCAGCCTGATCAACAGGTCATCAATAAATCACAGAGCACCCACTCCACTGCCACAAAACAGGGATTTACAGGGGTCACAAGGCTGTGACAATTCAACATTTTCCTGAGTGCTCTGTGTAGAACTGAGGGAGTCAGGACAAGTCCATGAGGTACCAGCCGCAGTAAAAAGCTGATTTTCCACACTGCTCCTTGTATTCAGCACTCTGAACTTACCAAGCATAAAGAACTGGAATGTTTTTATATTTAACAGACTGACGAAAGGAACAGCTCCGCTGCCAGTTACAAATCAAAACAACGAAATATTTAGTTGCATTACAGACAGTAAATCTCAACATTGATGAGGAAACTCTTCTTCCAAATTTTGAATTTTGGTTGATTTTTTAAATTATGCATCAGTAGGTGAAGAAGCTACAACTCATCTGTTTATTGATAAAGAACATTTCAACATAGTATTTGAACTTTTGCTTAGAAAAGAAATTACTTTAAGGAGAAAGCAAGATTCAGACTGTTCATAAAAATCAGTTCTGTGCAGACCTGAAACTTCTTGTTTCCTCTGACCCAGACATACTTTACCATGACAAACCCGGGAACATTTATTTTGATTTTGCTAAGTTATGGGGAATGTTTAGGTTTTCAGAACTTGAAATGGTGAAGCCAGAAAATAAAAGCAAAACTCCCAAACAATCCAAATAAGATGCAGGAAGTTTTCACCACATTTCACTTCTAATCCCCTATAAATAAATAGAGTTTAAAAAAATCGAGTTTTAAACTGGCAATAATCTCAGTTATTAAGCAGTAACTGGACACTTTTCTTAGCATGGCCTATCTTGTAACCATCCAGTGGTAACAAATTGACTTTCACTACCTGTAATAAAGCAGCTCAGAGTAAACAAAATACTTATTTCGAGAAAACATTCAAAACTCACAACAATTATATTAAGAACTCTGTTGTAATTATATCCCAAATAACTATCAGGGCATTTGGTTCATACAGTGTTGCTGCAAGTTTTGAAATTCAGTCCTTGATCCAAGACAGCCAGTGCTAGGAATGGGCAACCATGTACAGCTTGTCTGCTTGGAGACACAGACAGAACAACAATCCGTGTGTATTCATGACAAAGGTGGAACCATAAGGTAAAAGGGCAGGAAGCAATTAATGCAAAGAAGTTAAAAAAAAGACCTCAGCAATGCCAAGCTCCCTGCACTGTCCCATTAAACCACACTTAGAACATCCACAGCAGCTGCCCCCATTCACAGTGGTGTTTTTGGGTTTTGCATTGGTTTTCTTGGGACTCAGATGTCCATTTAGCCACTCACCCCACCCAAACTCCAAAAGCCAGATGCAATGACTTCCTGCTACAGCTCAGGTAAGGGTTTCAACTGGTGTCCTGAAGAGAATTTGCAGTTTGTGAACCCCTCATTACACACTGCTGCCAACCTCTATTTAAATGTCACCATGTTTTGTAACCATGAATAACCAAACTCCACTCTAATGACAGTGCAAAACCTGAAGTAATACTCTCGGAATATTTGTTAGCTCTTGGAAAGTGCCCACAAGCATCACCTCTGTTAATACCCTGTATCTCAGCTTGCCTCTCAGCAAACCCCACTTAGAGAGGAGAAACTGCATGGCAGCAACAACCCAGCCCCTCACTCGGTTGTGACAAAATGCTCAGAATTTCTGAGGTTCAAACACAATCAGTTCATTTCCGTCATAGAACTCTCTCAGTTGGTTTGGCTCATATTTTATGGAAGGTTCTTCCATTTGCATCCCAGGCTCCAGAGCGTTCTGTCCAACTATTTTAAGGTTCACCAGCTTTATTTTCCAGGTGTTATTCCTCATGGGGCAGCTGATGAGCCCAAAGATTTGTTCAAAGACACCCAAACAAGCGTTGTCTCTGTGCACCGTGCCAGCCACTGCCACCAGCACCAATCCGTGAGGGGACATGGCACATTTCAGGCCACTGGAATGCAAATTGGGGTTGAAGAGGAGACATTCCTCTTTAACCAAGGACAGCAGGCGCAGGCTCACCATGTCTGCGCCCACGTATTGTTCCACGTTTTTTTCCAACGTGTTGTAGCAGAACTTCAGTTTGGCATCCTCCCAAAAATGCTGTGGTCCCCATGTTTCTTCAGATTTTACTCCCAAAGGGTGTTGAGAATTCAGGAGTTCAAAATACCACTGGCAGAATTCTCCTCCTAGACCACCAATGTCATCTTGTGGTGACTTCTGTCCATTCCCGTGACTCTGCAATCAAGCAAATTTTTTTCTTAGAGCTATTTAGCAAGATTATCACTTAGAAAAACATCCAATCATGCACATACTTGCACTAAACCTTTTAAGTGTTCTGAGCCGGAGTACCTGAAGAGAAACACCAAAATAAAACCTCATTTATTTTTACAAACATGATTATTTTATCTAGAGAACCAGGACAGGTTCCTTGAATCACACCTAGAAAGTACGTCAGTGTCTTGGGCTCTTTATAAACAAAGATGAAAATCCTGGTTCTACTGTAAAAGGGCAGGGGAAGGAGGTAAGGTGACATTTTTTGGTACTAAATTTACAGTTACTTTGAAGGACTTCTCAGTATTTATGACTTGACAGCAAGACTTTTTTTAGAAGTAAATCAAATGTTCAGTTTGCTAACACCAAAGTCTAGTAATTATTATGTTGTGTTACAAATATTAAGTAATTAAGCATGAAAAGTTTGGAGATTTCTATCTAGAAATGATGAATTTCTTTCACCACAAGTTGTAATTAATTTCCAATTCTGTTACATAGGTTCAGGTTTCCCATTTCTTCAAAGTGATGAGGGCCACAAGAATTAAGAGAAAATAAACTCAAAGAAAGATGCATGAGATAAATAAATTAATTTACTTTCTTTTAATCTACGAATGTGCTTTAAGTACTTCATTTATGTACTATCAACCACAGAACTTTGCTGAGAGAAACCTTTTTTTCTCCCGAATTACGCACACAGAAAATTGTTTTGAGAACAATGCTCAGCTAAATCCCAGCTGTCATCAGTTAATCCCTGAGTGAAAGCTCAGTGCAGCAGGTTCTCAACAGGGACAGAGCTCCCAGAGCCCAGGAGGTGGGGCTGTTGCCCACGAGGGCTCTGAACTACAGCAAGGTGGCCGATTAGAACTGCAAAAAAACCCCTGAAAGTTCATTACCTCCCAAGGCTTTCCTAAATGACAAAGATTTTAACTTCAAAATAACCCGTTATTGCAAAAACACATTTCTTTAAGCTGTATTAAGTGTCAAAAATACCAAGGGAAAACAAATGACACCGACCTGGCACTGCTGGAAACTGCATTTCAACAATATATAAACTCACTAAAATCACAAGGGCCTCTGCAGGATTTCTGTGCCATTCACACTGTTTTCAGTTGTCCCCGGACCCCCAAAACTATTTGTGAATATCTTCTATTTTAGCTTATAGGACAATTGAAAAATTCAAAGCATGGAGAAGACCCCGCACATTAGAGTTCAAACACTGTGGAAAACAGAGCAGACACCTCTAGATGTTGTAATTTCAAAACCAACCAAACAAACCCAACTAAAACCAAACCAACCAAGAGTTACAAAGATTTAGGACCTTCCTACAGGTGCAGAGCCACGTTTCCACCGGCCATCCTGCAGAAGCAATGCTGAGCATCCTCAGGGATTCCAGCAAGCAGCACTCACCTGTGCAGGTGGTTTTCTGTGCCCTGCTTCCGAGGCTCGTGCCGTGAGCTGCCCGCTCCAGAGCTGCCTCACACGCTCAATGAGGAGGTGTTTCTCCGAGGAAGGAGGCACTGCAACTCCCTGCGCTGCCAAATACTTAAAGATGATTTCTCTGTAGACCTTCCTGCGCCTCAGAAGTTCTTCCACGCTCTGGCTGTACACCAGAATGGCATGAATGGCCTCTGCTAGGAAAGAAACTGAAGTCAGTGGTAGCTTCTTTCATAATTAAACCCCAAATCTAAGCCATTTCTTAAACTCCTGACCTCCAAACACAGTACAGGACAAGGTGACATGACATGAAGAGACTGAAGATTTGCTTGGAAACTGAAATCTGGCCTCATCATATGAGAGACAGAATACACCCAAAGGCTTGCAAACATGTTTCTTGAACAAGAATTCAGGTGAAGTGTTTCAGCAATGTTTGTAAAATGTAAACATTTCAGCAATGTACATAGTTTGTAGTAGCGAGGTTCCACCCCCTTCCTGAAGGCTCCTGGAAATGGAATTAAATCTGTTTTATCACTAACATGATTACAACTCCCACAATGAAAATGCATCCTAGCACAGCAGCAGTGCATTGAAAGGCGGCAATAAACAAAATTCAGCTACAAGGCTCTGTGGTAGAATGAGGAAACACATCAAAATTAAATTCACTTTTAAAGCAGTTGCAGCAGACAGTTCCCACCTGAATTGAGGCTGGTGCTTAACATGGGACCTATAAATCCCTAAGTCTAACCAGAAAGAAACTAATAGCTAAATTAAAACACAAAAATATTCTAACGTAATCTACAACCACTGCAAAAAGATTAAAAAGGTAAGGAAAAAAACTACAGGCAAAAGGCCTTTTAGAGAAATGTGCGGGGCAAATCTTATAGGTCTGAGTTATACCACATGAAACATACTCAGGGCTTTGGGATGAGTATATTTCAGGGCAATCAAGTGGCCTCAGGTAACTCACATAAAAGAATTGAGTTTTACAAAACAAATCTCAACAAAGTGATGGGGGATGGTCCCGACTGGAAGTGTTCTGCAAAATAAGTAAGTTCAATGTAGATTCGTGTTTTACCCTTTCAAAACCTGAAAGCGAATGTGATTAACGCCACCAGCGACTGACTCTTGAGGCTTCAATACTTTTAACCACTAACAGGGCACAGCCGTGCTCGCAGCTCACTGCAGGGCTCTGAGAGGCAAAAGATGCGCTTGAGAGCTGAAGATCTGCTACGAGCCCGCCGCCACCGCAACGTACGCGCCTGAAAAACCCCAAAGTCCGAGCAGCCGACTCCCGGAGCTGTTTGGCCGTGCAGGAGAAGGCTCCCGGCAGCGACCCCCGCGCCGGCTCAGCCCTGCGAGCCACGGCCCCCCGGGCACCCCGACCGCCGCAGCCGCCGGGCGCGGGGCAGCGGCCGCG